>MU833032.1:0-62205 GCA_029204225.1 Diphasiastrum complanatum | reverse complement strand
CGACTCACTACTACCTGCTCAAAGCACACAGGCCGCCCAAACAAAATGTGCTTGTGTGACCTACATGTAAGGTGATTGGATAGCAATAGATTGGAAATCTAGCTACAGAATCTCTCAACCAAATATTGTTGTGATCAAAGCGGACTTCAGACGCAGCCACATAGAAGCTGATTCCACGCATTCGGAGAGCGTTTGCTTTTGTTTTTCGTTCTGCTCTTTTCTCTGGCTAGTGAACCCATTTGCTATAACACAATAATTGGGTGAAAAGTCCAGATCTAATGAAAACTTTGAACGAAAGGTGGATAGAAGTTTGTGTATTCGACACAAACCCACTGGACCAGTTGTAGTTCACTTCTGATGTCGTTTGCCTAAAAACACCCTTCGTGTCGAAAGGAACGCCATTAGAGCACAACGAATGGACTACTTTTTGGCATTCCTGATTAGTGGTCCAGTATCCGAATGAAGTCCGTTTTGCCTGCCATCTATTCCATATTGTGCTACACGTGCAGACAGACCCGCAACACCAAACAAAGGTCCAAATCATCCAGTATTCACTGAGAAACGTGGGTCCAAGCCAAAAACTCTGAAAGTAGTATAGGAAAATTATGTTTGTAGGACCAAAAACTGGTCAAATCTGGTTGAAACCCCCAGAACTTCAGACGGAAGGTGGCTACAAGTTTTTTTGCTCGACACAAATCCATTGGACCAGTTATAGTTTGATTTCGATGTCGTTTGCCTAAAAACGCTCTTTGTGTTGGAAGGAACGCCATTAGAGCACAATGAATGGAATTGGTCAAATTCAGTAAAAAACGGTCTGAACTTTGGACAGGAGGTGTCCACAGGTTCATGGGCTCGACACAAACCCACATGACCATTTGCAACTCAATTATGACGACGTTTGTCCAGAAACGCCGTTTTTGTCGAGGGGAATCCCACTAAATGGACTATTTTTCAACATCTCCAAGAACTGGTCCAGTGTCGTTGAACAAAGTCCATTTTTCAAATCGTCTAATCCATTTCGTGCTGCACGTCGAGACAAACCCACATGACTAAACCGGGCTCCAAACAATTCAATACTCACAGCGAAACGTGCATCCAAAACAGAAACCCTAAACGCAGTTCTAGAATTCTAGGCCCATCGAGCTAGGAATTGGTCGGATTTAATAGAAAACAATCAAAACCTCGGACGGGAGATGTCCACAGGTCCGTGTGGTTGACACGAACCTACAGGACCATTTGCAGCTCAATTCCAACGACGTTTGTCCAAAAACACTCTTTCGTTAGGGAAATGCCACTTGAATTTTTTGAACGACTCGAATTTTTGGAAAGACTTGAATTTTTTCAATAGATCGATTTTTTCCAAAGG
The DNA here is from genome assembly GCA_029204225.1 of Diphasiastrum complanatum. NCBI lineage: Eukaryota > Viridiplantae > Streptophyta > Lycopodiopsida > Lycopodiales > Lycopodiaceae > Diphasiastrum > Diphasiastrum complanatum. The sequence continues at coordinate 60,839 of MU833032.1, read as the reverse complement.
ATTGTATTTTTTCAATGACTTGATTTTTTCCAATGACTCGAATTTCTCAACGACTCGAATTTTCCCAAAGGATCGAATTTGCCAACGACTCGATTTTTTTCAAACGACTCGAATTTTTCCAATGACTCGAATTTTTTCAATGACTCAAATTTTTCGAACGACTTGAATTTTTGGGACTCGAATTTTTGAAAAAACTCGAATTTCTAGAAAGACTCAAATTTTTAGACGACTCGAATTTTTTAAGACTTGAAGTTTTGGAACGACTCGAATTTTTCTAGACTCGAATTTTTGGAACGACTCGAATTCTTGAACGAATCGAATTTCTCCAAAGACTTGAATTTTTTTTGTAACGACTCGAATTTTTCGAGACTCGAAGTTTTAGAACGACTCGAATTTTTAAAAAGAGTGAAATTTTTCCAATGGATCGAATTTTTTCCAATGATTGTATTTTTTTCAATGACTCAAATTTTTCAATGACTCAAATTTTTCAAAGGATCGAATTTTGCCAATGACTCGATTTTTTCAAACGACTCCGATTTTTGGAACGACTCGAATTTTTTGAGACTCGATTTTTTCAGAATGATTCGAATTTTTTGAGAGTCGAATTTTTTTGGAACGACTCGAATTTTTGAAAAGACTTAAATTTTTCAAAATGATCAAATTTTTCCAATGACTCAAATTTTTTCAAAGGGTGGAATTTTTCAAATGACTCAAATTTTCTCTAGACTTGAATTTTTTCAACTATTCGAATTTTTTCAAAGGATCGAACTTTTAGAAAGTCTCGAATTTTTCCGACGACTCGAATTTTTTCGAAAAATCGAAGTGCCCTTTGTATTGTCAAGTCGAATTTTTCAAAAGACTCGAATGTTTTTTAGGACTCAAATTTTTTTCAAAGACTCGATTTTTTCTTTCAAAGACTCGAATTTTTTCGAAGACTAGAATTTTTTCAAAGACTCGGACTTTTCCGAAGACTCTAATTTTTTCATGGACTGGAATTTTTTCCAAGACTCGAAATCGGCCATCATCCAAATCGTCGGCCGCCACCTAGATCGGAGTCCATTGCCCGTCAACGACGGACACTCTTTACTAGTACATATATACACACACACACACACACACACACACACACACACACACACACACACACATATATATATATATATATGTATGTATATATGTTACATATACATATATATGTATAGACATGTATATATATATATACTAGTAATGTGTGCCCGTCGTTGACGGGCGATCTAGGTGGCGGCCGATGATTTGTGTGTATGTGCATGTGGATTTGTGTGTATGATGTGTCTTTGATGGTGTGCGTGATTTATGTGGACGATGAGGTGTGTGTGTGTGTGTGTGTGGATTTGTTTGTATGATTTGTGAGTGTGTGTATGAGTGTGCATGTGCATGCATTGATTTTTCAAAAACTCGATATCTTTACAATTCCCTGGACTACTTTTAGTTCCTGGCTTGAACACACATTTCTCTATGCATACTGAACTGCTTGGACCCCGGTTTGTTGATGCAAGTTTGTCATGACGTGCAACATTGGATCGAATAGACGACATGCAAGGCGGAGCCCGTTTGGCGATACCACTTCTCAAAAATGTCAAAAAGTAGTCCATTTATTGTGCCCTCGTGGGGTTCCTCCTGGCACGAAGAGTGTTTTCAAGCATACGACGTCGGAATTGAGCAACAACTGGTCCAGTGGGTTTGTGTTGAGCCCACAAACCTCTGGACACCTACCGTCCGAGGTTCTGACTGTTTTTAGATGAATTCGACCAATTCCTGGCTGACGGGCCTAGAATCCCAAGATTGCGTATAGGATTTCTGATTCAAATGCACGTTTTGTTGTGAGTACTGAACCGTTTGGAGCCCGGTTTAGTCCCATGGGTTCTCGTCTCAGCGTGTAGCACATGACAGAATAGAGGGTCTGAAAAATGGACTCCATACTGTACCAATTCTTGGAAACGTTGGAAAATAGTCCATTTAGTGGCATTCCCCCCGACAGAAAGGGCGTTTCCGGACAAACATCGTCAGAACTGAGCTGCAAATGGTCTTGTGGGTTCATGTCAAGCCATGAACTTGTGGACACCTCTCGTCCGAAGTTCAGACTATTTTTGACTGATTCGACCAATTCCTGGCTCGACGGACCTAGAATTTCAGGACTGCGTTTAGGATTTTTGGTTCGGATGCATGTTTCGCTGTGAGTACTGAACCGTTTGGAGCCCGGTTTAGTCCTGTAGGTTCCTCTCTGCGTGTAGCACAGGAGGAATAGAGAGTTTGAATAACGGACTCCATTCGGCAATACTAGACCAATTCTCGTAAATGTTGGAAAGTAGTCCAGTTACTGGCATCCCCCCCGACAGAAAGGGCATCTCTAAACAAACGACATCAGAATTGAGCTGCAAATGGTCATCTAAATTAAGTATGATGTTGGGGCATTACAGTTTGATATCACTGTTTCTATCACTTGATAGAGATTATTAAGCTTTTCTCATTGGTCATTAAGTGCTGGATGACATTCCTTGCATCAATGATCTAGAGTTCTTATATTAAATTTTTAAGGATGTTTTGTGTGTATCTTCAATAGCTTGATGGTGCTACTGGACTCATCAATCAGATTGGACTTGGATTGTGTTAGAGTGTGCATAATTCCATTACATCCCAAAAGTGCATTAGTTGATGACAGCTTGGACAAATTGTTCTTTGGAACATGGATACATTGGGACTGAGTCTTCTTGTGGAGCATTCGTCTTCAATATTAGATGTTAGGTTCAGTCCAATTTCAACATGCTTGGCAACATCCTCATTTGACAAAACTATTAGACTATGGGATGCGGACAATGTAAGTATTTTGAACTAAACAGCTCTTGTGATTTCGTTGCTTGGTAGCAAGGAAACTGACAATTCCTGCTTTTAATTCTTTTGGAAAGGGTCTTTGATGCATGCTTGTCAACATTTGATCATTTCAATAAGAGAAATATTATCACTTTTTTGTAGTCAAGCACATCCTATCCCATGGCGATGCACCTCAAAGTCTTAATGAAATTTTTTTTCCAAAGAAATGCATCATTTCTATTGTAATTATCATTTGTGTGTGTGTGTGTGTGTGTGTGTGTGTGTGTGTGTGTGTGAGAGAGAGAGAGAGAGAGAGAGAGAGAGAGAGAGAGAGAGAGAGAGAGAGAGAGAGAGAGAGAGAGAGAGAGAGAGAGAGAGAGAGAGAGAGAGAGAGAGAGAGAGAGAGAGAGACAGAGAGAGAGAGAGAGAGAGAGAGAGAGAGAGAGAGGGAGAGAGAGAGAGAGAGAGAGAGAGAGAGAGAGAGAGAGAGAGAGAGAGAGAGAGAGAGAGAGAGAGAGAGAGAGAGACCATGGTATGATTGTTTGCCAGTTAATAGTGGATTATCCTTGTTGACTCACAGAAATCCTAGGCAATCAAACTCTTTTATTGGGCGCCTTGAAGGTTACAGCAAAATGTTGCGATATCACCAATCAATTCAATCCAAAGAAGAACTAAGACCTAAGACCATGTTTCAATAGCTTCAAAGGATACAACAAATCGAGAAGCCCCTTAGATACACAAATTTTTAAATGGTTTTTCAACCAAATGTGACAACGCAATTTTTCACTGTGCAAGCTAAATGCGATCTTAAGATGTTTCACCACCCTACCGTCCTACACCCTTGTAAACCTAGATAGGAGCCAAATCTTCCACTTATAGGCCATGGGCAAGTATCCATGCCTCTTTCCGAGTGCTAGGATCTTGCCTATCCTATCAACTACTTTAGATGTAGGGAAACCTTGGCATATTTTGCCATATTGTAAATAATGAGATTTTGGTATTTTGGACTCATTCTCTCTCTACTCGAGTTTTCTAGTGTTGATTTTCTCTCTCTACTTGAGAGCAGCCTGTTTTTCTCATACTGAGCACTTAGAATTATTTCTAACATTCATTCCTCTCTTGTCATATATTTTTCATGCAATTTGTTTTCTGATCAATCTTGTGCAATCACAACACCTCAATAAGACCCTATAAGGTGTGTGGTGAAGTTCACATGTGCTAAAAACTTCACAAGATGTACCAAAACATGTGAGTAAAGCCAAGTTTGTACCTTCCACAATTTGCTTACCCTTCTCATCATATCTAAGCCTTGTTGGCTTTTCCCTTTGCCTTGAGGATTTTCTTGGAACTTGACTTGGAGAGGCATCTCCACCATCATCATCCATAGATCCATCACCATCAAGAAAGCTAGGAGAAACAACATCAAGATTGTTAGTTTCATCAACATCAACTTTCTTTGGTACATTGTCTTCTTCAAAGCTGATATCTCTAGAGATGAGAACTTTTCTTGTTGAAAGAATGTATACTTTGTAAGCCTTGCTTACTTCACTATAGCCAACAAACACACCCTTCTTTGATGAAGGATCTTCTTTGATGTTGACAAAACAAGTACAACCAAAGATCCTACAATGCTTGACACTCAGCCTCCTGCCATAGAGGACCTCAAAGGGAGTCTTACCATTCAAAGAAGTACTTTTTCACCTGTTACAAAGATAGTTAGCACATGCTAAAGCTTCCTCCCAAAAAGTCTCAAGAAGATTGAATCTTCTTTGTCACAAGGAGATTCATCTTCACAAGTGATGTTGGCTTGCTTTTTCCTTTTGTAGCATTGGGAGGCAAAATGCCCCTTCTTGCCACATGAGAAACAAGTAACCTTGTACTTGTTCTTCTTCACATTGGATGAGTTTGGTTCCTCCTCGGATGTCTTCTCAATCGCTTTTGTGTTGTCCTTGGAACTCTTGCCATTCTTCTTGTCTTTTCTCTTCTCCTTGGATTTGGTGAAGAGTGCTTGAACCCTTCCTCCATCCTTGAGAGACAATCTCTCAGGACTATCATTGACTTGCTCATGAGATTGTTGAAATGATCCACGGCTTGAGTTTCCTCCTCTCGATTGATACCTTCCACGGCCAAATCTTCCACCTCGTCCTCTAACTGCAAGAACTTGATCAAAGCTCCTGTTACGATGATTCAAGTTCTCTTGACGTTGCTCTTCTTGCAAAAGCAATCCACCTAGTTCTTCATAGGTTGGAAGATTTTCTCTTGTGGCTATACTCGTCACAAACATCTGATGTGACTCACTCAGATTATTCAATGTCAATTGCACAATCTCACGATCTTGTACTCGCTCTCCAACTGTTGCTAATTGGTATCAGATCTCTTTGATCTTCAGTATGTGATTGGCATCATCATCCATCTGCAATGTATGCAACTTCGTCTTCAGAAATAATATTCGAGATGTATTTGTCATTGAAAACAATGCCCTCAATGTATCCCACGTTTCTTTTGGTCCTTCTGAATCTAAAATATAGGAAATAATTACATCTCTAACTAATAAGTTGATGACATTTTGGACGATCCGTTTTCTCCTATCAAATGCCCACTGATCTTCTTCTATCACTGGCCTTGTCTCATCACCTGTCACGATCTCCCATAGCTCCTTTTCCATCAAAATGTTCTTCAGTTTGAATTTCCAAACTGCATAGTTGTCGCGCACCTTCCAATTTGCTTGACTCATTAAGGACACTCTCGCTTAGAGTTGTCATTACTGGATAGATTTGTTTGGATCACAAAATTTATTACACCACAGAACTGTAAATTTTTGGCTGTACACCTAATATCAGTATGATGTGCAGGTGAACGACTGCTCGGGATTCTCTTTAGCTCTCACGCATGGATCCGATATTGGTACAGGTATGCGATATCAGTATGACGCGCGGATGTATGACTGCTCAGTATTTTCTTTACCTTTGGCGTGTGGATCCGATATTGGTACAAATATGCTATATCTGTACGATGCGCGGATGTATGACTGTTTAGAATTTTTCTTACCTCTAGCGCATCGATCCGATATTGATACGGAAAAGATGAAAAGTAGAGGGAATATAAGAACTTTTTGAAAGAATATTCTAGATTCCCCACTTCAGCGTGGCGGCTATGTCATCTCCTCTTTGCAAATATTTCAAAATGTGTGATCGTTCAAAAGACAGAGATCAGTAATGTGAAAAGTATGAAGCCTCCTAACTCTGAATGGCAGTACTAGACGCTGTCTAGTGTGATTTGTGGTATCCCAAATAGACAAATGAGAGATTTCTTGGCAAACCTTTCACACAAATGGCACTTTTCACAACAACTAGAAAGTATTGTAAAAATCGCCCCCACTCAACAGATTTTCAATCTCTCTGATACTGCCCTGGCCTTTATGATGCCTCCGGGACTGTGCTTTTCACAACAACTAGGAAGTATTGTAAAAAAAATCTCCCCACTGATGATTCTAAGCTCCAAACCTGCAAAATACACCAAAGAAGAAATTCTTTTAACCGTTTTTGTCTCTCCAAGCTTTCATCTCCCGTGAAGGACTTTCTCACTTCATTGCGGAGCCTGTGACAAGTTGTATCCACTGATCAGGCACGCATGACTATCGCTGCTCTGATACCATGTCAAGAGTTAGATATGCAACATCAAGCATTCACCATAAGCAATCACCACAAGAAGGCATAAGAACACACACAATCACACTATTACCCTAACTCATACAGAATGTAAAATATACAAATAAACCCTGAACCCCTGATAGAGAGAGAAAACCTACGAGTAGACTAATAGACTAGCCTACGGCTAATGACATCTGGTCACAACTGTCAACATTAATGTACCTCGTAAACAGTAACAATGAAGTTTATCATTGATTTCTAACAAAATTAATACATTACAATGTGGGCTTTGATATTGTGCCCTTCTATCATTATGAATCATGACATTTAGTTTGAAAAAGAGGGTTATGCACCTCTTTGGATGTTTTTAATACTGTTATCTCCACCATTTGGCCATTTCTTGTGCACAATTGAATGGTATTTTTATCCTTCTCTCATATACATTAATTAATAAGTGTGTCCAATCTTGCAAAGTATGCACTTTATGTAATCCAAAGATATTCTTGTAGTCTGATTAGTGAATGTGTCTAATCTTGCAAGCTACACATTTTGATTCACTTTACAAATATTCTGTACCAAAGTACATTTTAGTTCTTGTATTTAGAGTCCAATAAGTAGACCTATCTCTATTGTAAATGCAACCCTTTCATCCATTTTAGCTCATCATAATAATATTTCAAAATAGCATATCATTGAAGATTTGGAAATAAAAAATTCCATGTTGACTCTTGTCTTCTCTCTCTCTAGGTTATGGGCCTTATTCTTAAAGATAAAATAGTTGAAACATAAATTTTGACACCATACACAAATCTCATAAAAAGAGAGTGGATTAAATGCACATCCATCATCTTCAACTCAGCAACAATAGAGCAAAGTCGCAATGCAAAAAAAAAAATGTTATTATTGGATGTCAACTCAGATCAAAATCTACCTGTAGATTTTCACGAAAAAGATGAGTCGTCAACTTCATCACTTGAAAAGGAGAGCCTTGACAAAAAATCAAACATTGAGTTGAGACAAGTTAGTAAAAACTCCATGGAATTTGAATTCTAAAAACATCTGGTAGTCATGTTTGTTGTCCCTTTGACCTTGCTTATCTCTTATTATCACTTGGTGTTGATGAAGCACACCAAGATCAACCTTTTGATATTTCTTAAGAATATCATCACTGTTTTTCAAAAACATACTTCCAAATTTAAGATTATCATCTATCTCCTCCTTTTGCATTCCATCCCCTGCACAAGAAGATTCATCAAAAAAAGCAATTGAAGCAAAGTTTGTGTGAGAAATTGTCAACTAGTTTGATATTTTGGTCATATTTGTTTATTTGGCAATTGAGGCCAGTTTTCATATTAGACTTAGAGTTTGACTTTTCAACGTTATATTAGTCTAAAATCATTTGAATTAACACTTTTAAAAAGAGAGCGAGAGTAGAAAGTCGAGTTTGGACACATTTAAATTTGAATGTTAGATACATTGATTCTAGTCCACATTATTAGTAGGGTTTTTGATATGGAGGGAAACCATGATCTTTAATGAGGCATGGACTTGTTATAAATAGATATAAACTTGTGGAAGAAAGGATTCTTCTCTCTCTCATCTCATTTCATGCTTATACATGAGTTTCTTATTCATCTACATCGGTGCACTATATTGGTGATATTTTGAAATCCTGTGTGTAAAATGCATTGTTTAGTTGATATTCGGATCCACACGTGTGAAGTACAGTAACTTACTATTTTTGTATGGATGGAAACTTCATTATATCATATTTTTAATATTTGATCAAAATCTTGTTGAGTTTGCATCTCTTTCATTAAGTAGGTGTTGATTTTCTATATTGCAAATGGTGTAAATTGTGTTGTCTTTCATACCAAATATCAATAGGTGATTTTGGATCTTAGTGATTCACAAAATCTTCCATGGTATCAGAGACTGTGTTGTAGGTTATGAAAGGATCAGCCACATTTATCAAAGATTTGTAGGAGTTACCAATGCTAGAGTGTGCTAGATTGATTTCTACTCAAAAATCAAGAACTTTGCATATGTAGAAATGATCTTTTGTAGGTCCACTCAATTCAGGTTTATGATATTGAAGTAGGCCGATTTCACACGTGCCTTATTGGATTTGACCGATTTTAAATGCATTAGAAAAGCTTCATTAGAGGCTACAAGATTCTATATCAAGTTTGTGACAATTGCATGTAGGAATTGGAAGATTCAATTTTTTGTGATTTTGTCAAAACTCAAATTTTGATTGGATCTCTATTTTTTGAGGTTTCTAGACTTCAATAGAGTGTGTTTCAATTTTAGGAAGTGGCAAGATTCATTAGATTGTTGGTAGATCATAGGTTGATCAAGATTTCTTCATTCTACGTGTTGATTTGCTAGATATAAGTGTTAGAAGAGAATTGAGAGGTTCCATATCTTTGTGATTTCTTTTTGGAAACATTTGTTGTTATTCAAAAGAGTGCTTTGTTCATTTGAACAGGTTGAAAGAGAAAGATCAGTTCGTCCCTTCCAGCTAATCAAACACTTAGAGATAGAACAATTTCTCAATTGTTTATCTTTGGTTCTAAGTACCTTTTTAGGTTCCAAAGGAACACTAAGCGATAAGTCCTCCAAATGGGTAAGATCTTCCTCTGAACCAACTATGCCACCTTCATGTAAATTTAATTTTAGACGGCTTACATGAGCTGTAGACTTGTTCTGAAGATCTTGTTCGTAAGCTAAAGAACCAACGTTCTTTATAATCCGAAATGGTCCACAATATATGGTTACAGACAATTTATAATGCTTCCTCGTATGCATAGTCTTAGAATCCTTAGGTATTCTAAGATATACCCAGTCATCAATTTTAAAATCTTTGGGAGACCTCTTATGATCGGCATAGTGCTTAGCTCTATCTTGAGCACTCCGGATACAATCACAAGCCGCTTGCAACATTTCATGCATATCATGCAATAAATCCGCAACTTTCTGGATCTTAACAGAATTTGTCTCCACATTTACTGGAGATCTAGTTGAAAACCATACATCAACATAAATAGACTATAACCACTAGCAGAATGTTTCCTACCATTATAAGCAAATTCAATCAAAGGAATACAATCTTCCCACTGAGATTGCTTGTGAGACACATATGTTCTCGACATTTTCTCCATAGTTTGATTAGTTCTCTCAGTCTGGCCATCTGATTCAGGATGATCAGAAGAACTAAACCTAAGCGAGGTTTCTAGCTTATGGAATACAGCTGACCAAAAGTGACTTGTAAGTTTACGATCTCTATCACTAACTATATCATTGGACAGTCTATAAAGCCTAAATAATCTTTCCACAAAGATCTGGGCTAAATCCGAAGCCTTAGCAGTTGACTTGACTAGTATAAAAGTAGCTAACTTTGTCAACCTGTCCACCACAACCCAAATAGAATCATTTTGGCATTAGGTCTTTGGAAGTCCAACCACAAAATCCATAGATATACTTTCCCAACGCTTTTGAGAGATATCTAGGGGATGTAACAACCCTCCAGTCTTCAAGCGTTCTCAGCTTTGGCTAACTGACAAGGTCAAATTCTTGCATAAGCTCATCCCAACGAGCTTTACGTCCTCTTACATCGCTTTGATTACAAAAGTGCTTTAAAGGTTGGTGATCTGTATACAGTATAAACTGACTACCATAAAGGTAGTGCCTCCAGGTTTTAAGTGCATGTATCATAGCAAATAACTCCTCCTGAGTTGTGTAATGCAATTGAGGCCCCATGAGTTTCTTGTTTTCAAAAGCTATCGGGTGCGTAATTCGTAGGTCCAGGTGGTCTGTACGGATGGTACAGCGGTCGTGGTGCCTGCTGATAGTATGTTCTTGCATGTGGGCACGCGTTGGCAGTATGGTGTTGAGCACACACAGGGCACCATATAGTTCCATGGTTAGCATTTTGGAACTCTGAGGTCAACTTCTCCATTTGTGCTTGGTGTGCTCGTTACTAACCTTCTAGATGCTGAAGGATATCGATCGTGATAGTTGAGGCAGATTCTTCAATACGTGAAGTCTCGTGTTTAGCCAGCCTCTTACCCTTTTTTTTGCAATAATCATAATCCTCGTTAGACCCTTCATCTTCTTCTCAGATGGCATCATCCATCACGTCCTTTAGCGACATGTAAGAGTCTACGGGTTTCAATTCTCTCTTGATGGCCTTGAGTAACCTGACTAGGAATAATTTAGTGGCCATTTTCTCAGTGATTTTATTATCGACACAGTCTACTTTAAGACACTTGAAGTGCTCGATGTAGGTGCATACTGATTCTTTGCTTCACATCTTGATCTAAGTCAATTGGATAAAAGGGCTTTGGGTGAGCTTGGAAACCTTTTGATGAGTGCTGCAGTGATGGTCTCCCAAGATGTGTTGTTCGGGCCTTCAAGGTTTAAAAATCATTCCTTGGCGTCGCCTTGAAGAATCATAGGAAACAGCCTCACCGGTGTATGGGGCGAGGGTGCAATCGTTTTCTTGCTTACTCTATGGCTTCCTGCTAGTGCACGTCCAAGGTGTTTCCTACTGGAGGTGTCTAAGGCCTCTCCCAGCTAGAATAAGTAGTATTGGATTGCTTTGGTGGGATGGCTATGTACAAGGATGGGTGGTGAGAACCGTCAGATTAGAAGTATGTGTAGCCATCGTCATTGCATTGGCAATGATTGATGCTAAATTGCAGAGTGAACAGAGTTAAGATGCCACACAGCTAGGATGGCCGGTTGGTCGAATACGTTTGAGAGATGCTAGACAACTGGGCGAGTGGGCAAAGCTCGGTCAAGACAAAATGGTCAGGGTTTTTCAAGAAATGCACACAAGTGGTATGACTTTTCTCTCAGGCGACAATTTCTTCTATGTCGAGAATCTGTGTGAATAACGTACGCGCCCACTGATAAAAGTTATCAACTGTGATCAGTGAAGGCCCAAAATGTGGTGAGCGAGCAGCTTATGTCACCGGTTTGGAAGCATTTAGGATTTTTTTATTTATTTTATTTTTATTTTTTATTTTTTATTTATTTATTTATTTTTATTTTGTTTTTTTTTTTTTTTTTGAATATTTATGTATACCTCCTCGAGTACTCTTGTGGCTGACGAGAATCAGGGAATGACTCGTACAGACAGGGGAATGACTCACACAGACACGGGAACTTACTCGCACAAAATGAAACATGACTCGTTCAAAGAAATTTACGACTCGCATAGACGTGTTCAGTGCAAAAAATGTCTCGTGCAAGGGTGGGAGATGACTCGTGGACGGAAACGTACTACTCGCAGATGACTCGTATAGAAGATGACTCACAAAAAAAATGACTCGTGCAAGGGTGGGAGATGACTCGTGGACGGAAACGTACTACTCGCTAATGACTCGTATAGAAGATGACTTGTAGAAAACATGACTCGTGCAAGGGTGGGATATGACTCGTACTTGCAGATGACTCGTACAAGGGTGGGAGATGACTCGTACTCGCAGATGACTCGCACAGAAGATGACTCGCAAATGACTCGTACAGAAGATGACTCGCAGATGACTCGTGCAAGGGTGGGAGATGACTCATACTCGCAGATGACTCGTACAAGGGTGGGAGATGACTCGTACTCGCAAAGGCTAAAATGACTCGTACAGGTCAGAAGGAGGTAAAAACCATCTCAAAATGACTCGCACAACAGACTTCTGAGGGTTTATGCACTCGCACAATTGACTGAAGATTTACGACCTCGCACGCCTGCACACCTTCGCACAACTGTGCGAGTCTGGTCAAATCTCGGTCAACGCAGTTGTACAAAATGGTCAAGTTGATTAAAACTTTCTAGAAACCCTAAAAAATGACTCACACACCTAATTTTCGGATGAAAAAAATCTTTTCCCTCCAAAATATAGGTGTGCGAGTAGGCGTTTAGGACACTTGACTGATAGTCTTAAAAATTCCTTGTGGTACCCATCTCGTAGAGAAGAAGATTCGCAAACTTGAAACCCTGGAGCTCGAAGATCAGAAACAGACCTTGGGGAAGATCAGAAGCTTGGGGAAGATCAGAAGCTGTGAACAACTGAGGACTACTCGCACAACCTACTCACACAACATAGTCAGAAATACAACCGATTTTTTTCATATTGACCTTTCTTCTGAGAAGAAGGCTTTGAACTTTTTCTCATTGCAACATTTTTATCTGCAATAGCAGCCATATCCGTACCACCTTCGCTGCAGCCTTGGTAGCTCATTGAGCCTCCTGAATCGCCCGCCTCTCTGTCTTAGAAGTTCTATCCTTCAAAGGCATAGAACGCCGCAGCAACCATATCCATAGATACTGTCGGCACACGTCCTATAATACCCTGTCCAAATCTAGTTTGAAAAGCATGTTCAACAGAAGTAGGAGCGGCAACAACAGCTGACCTCACAGGAAATGTTGACAGCACGTTTGAGAGTCCATCATTAGTGACATTGAAAGCCTCAAGGTGAATGGTTAGTGTAGAAGCGTTGGAAAGGGACTTGTCCGCTGAGCTATCTATCCGCAGGAGGAGCTGCTACTACCCTTCTGGAGAGAGGCGAAGGCACAGGAATGGGTGTAGATCTGAGGGAAGAGGTATCTGGTATGAGCAAGGTAGGAATTATGATAGGGGAAGGGGAATTTGCAACCACTAGCATCAATGTTGCTACTCTAGGAGTCTCCGGAGCTTCAGGACGGCCAAGCTCAGAGCTTGGTGTGCTGCCTCCCCTTGGGATCGATCACCATGCTGCACCTCGCCGTGTCTCCATCGTTGCAACTCATTGAGCCCTGCTGCTAAAAAAAAAGACACAAAAAGAAAGCAAAAACAAAAGAACACATGAGTTGAGCAATCATATTGTGGATCTAAAGTTAGAAAAAACAACGTATAGCAAGAAATCAGCAGCGGTTGTCTGCAACTCATAAAAAGAAAACGACGTCTACAACTCGCACATGCAGTTCTTAGGGATCTTAATGCCTACAAACAACGAAACCAAGCTGTGCGAGTGGGTTTTGCTCAAAACAAACATCCATGAATCCTTCGTGTGCTATCTACCGGCTGATTCTAAGTTGATGCCCTTCTTAAAAACTAGGAACACAATCCAACATATAAACCTCTTCGAAGGTCATTGATCTGCTAATTTGGACAGTAACTAGGCAGTCCCGTGAAAGCCTTCTTGAAAATCTAACCAAAAATCTATCTTGAAAATCTAACCAAAAATCTACCTTAGTAAACATCCCGAAACTTGCGCCTGTCTAGCTTTGGAAGACTAGAGATTTAAACAAGAAATAAGCAAGATTGTACACTACGATGCAAGAAAGAAAGTAACAAGTTAGCAAACAAGTAGAAAAGTGAGAAAAGAGCAGAAAGAGCGGCAACGGCGCCAATGTTGTATCTTTAGCATCTTTCTAGCTATGGCTCTAACTAGTACGAGTTATGGCTTCTCCCAACTAACCCTCACTAAGGCTATTTCCAGCTAGCATGGATATGGATGCAAGAAGACAGTCATGAGTATGGTGGTGAGTATTCTGATGGGTAAGATCCACTCTTTTGAATCTCTTTTCTCTACTTAGCAACTAAACGCAAACGACGGCTTAATCTAAAAGATAAAACCCTAAACTAAATCTCCTCCTCTAAGGCTTACCCTACTAGAGAATGGAGGGCCTGGATTAACTTAACTTGTTGCAAGATCAATACTGTACAATACAATGTGAAGTAACACAGTACATGAAACCACACAAGGGAGAACACTCAGAGAGAAAGATAGGCATGTATTGCAAATGAGGTTCTTCTCGAAAATGGACTCTTCCACTCCTATATATACTTGGAGTGGTGGTCACTTACAAAAAGGCATTATGGGACTAAATTAACTTTGAATCACATTGGTGCCATGGGACAAACCCTCAATAGGCCTTTGTGACTAACTTTTACATAACTTGAAATCACATATCTATGTGCAGTGCTCATGACAGTTTAAACTTAGAACTAAATAACTTAAGCCAATACGAATAACGTATCCTCATGATAGTGTGTGGAACTGCCAAAAGTAGATGTGGTATCTGCATGGTATGATTGATCATAGGAGTTATTGACAAAATGGGTTTGAACGAATTCTTTATGGGGTTCGATGTTTTTGTGCTTCTACGTCAGGTCCCCTTGGAGGTGGACCTAAAAGTGCTAGTTGAGGCTGAATTTCATGTTTGTGTTGTCTAGGTAGCTCTTGGATTTGAACCTGTGGATTGTTTCGTGGAGGATATTGATGTTGTAGATTACGTGAAACAAATTGATTTCTAGGAGGTTGGTATTGTCCTCTTGGTTGGTGGCAAAACATAGACTCTATTAAGCTTTCACAAGCAAAATATGTTCGAGAGGTCTTAGAGAGATTTCATATGTCTGATTGTAAGCCATTGACCTTTCCTAGTGAAGTCAATAAGAAATTGTCACATCTTGATGAGAGTGGTCCTATTGATTGCACATTGTATTGCCAACGTGTTGGTAGTCTCATATACCTCACCACTACTAGACCATAGATTTGTTATGTTATGATTGTTGTAAGTCAGTTTATGGTATCACCAACCTTGGAGCATTGGAAAGCAGGTAAACGAATTCTAAAGTACGTGAAAGGCATGCTTGATCTTGGTCTAGTTTATTGAGACAACTTGAATTACTTAAGTCGAGAGGCTACGTAGATGTTGATTGGGATGCTAGTATAGATAATAGAAGATCTACCACTGGCTATGATTTCGATGTTGAAAATGACTATTTTTCTTTGTTAAGCAAAAATTAGGATACTGTATCGCTTTCCACTACAGAAGCCGAATATAAAGCCTTATGTTTTGCTACACAAGAAGTGGTTTGGCTATGAGAGCGACTCAAGTAAATTGGAATAAGACAAGCCAAAGGTACAATCATCTCTTGTGATAGTCAAAGTGGAATCCAACTAGCTAAAAATCTATTGTTTCATGCTAGGACAAAACATATAGAAATAAAGTATCATTTTATATGCAAGAAGCTTTGTTCAAAAAATATAGATGTGGTTCATTGTACTATTGCTACATAAGTTGCTGATGAATTTACGAAGTCGCTAAGCAAGGACAAGTTTGAATATTTTAGGCTAAAGCTTGGTATTGAGGTGATATCCGAAAAGCTGTTGTTGGACATGTTTTGCACTTTACTTGTGACCTTGTTGTGGAATATGCTTTATTTTCTGAGTTGGAAATGACTATGCTATCTTGGAGGCATGTTCCATGAATATTTGCTTACTATTGAGTAGATGACGTTAATAATTGACGGAGAGAGAGTTGAAATGGCAATCATTATTGTGTAAGAATATGACGATCACTTGTTATATTTGATGACAATTTTCTCATTTGAGTCTTGGACTATGGGCCGATCGTTTACAAGCCCTTTAGTTGCTATTAAGTAGACTTACTTGTACTTGCATGAGATACAGTGTGAATAGACAATTTGTTGGTGTGCGCGCAATTATCTGATTTTTGTCTTGAACTACTTATGAAAGTTTTGTGGTAATTACATCAATCAGTAATGTTTTTGTTAACTAGAAGCACATGTAGCAGGTATAGATTCAATACTACTACCCTTAGGTGTTAATGTTGCAAATTCCTCTTACAAAGTATAATCTAAGGGCGACGACAAGTTTCAAAGAGATTTACAAGCAATTCGTGAAATGACCAGACATCAAAAACAATTGCTTGAACCTCGTGAAATTTGTAAAGCCGGAAACTTAGTTTGTTGTGTTTTCTCATGTTTGCAAAAATTACGCTTTGTTGAAATTAAACAAATTTGATCAAACTTTTCTCATAGACAAGAAATTATCAAAATTATTATCTTTGTTCGTTTGTAAGACCTGATCTAAAAGGTTTCGTTTACTTCTTGGAAACAAGTAAAGTTTGTCATAAAGCTTTCAAAGGTGTTTAGGCAATTGGAAACTCAAGACTTGCTGGCATTCACACGAGATTACAAAAAGATCCAAGTCTGCAAGGTTTTGTTCAAGGTCTAACTATTTCTTCGAACTCCTTAACTGCAAAAGCATCATTGTTTGACACATTTCATTAACGTGCATGTCGAGAAACTTCCAAATTTTCTATATTTCCACCTTCCAAACAATTTCATGAAATTGGAAATATTTTTGATGTACAAAGATTTTGCAAAGTTCAAAAATGTTCAACACCTAAGTTCTTTTTTTTTGTGAAGCTATGGAAGAGATATTTTGGTCTAGAAAAAATTCCCAAAAAAATCAGAATGTATGTTTGTACTATTTGTGAGCAATTGACAGTGCTCATAGAACAGGCAAAACTCCCCAAGAAAAAAATAATTGACAAATGCTAAAATTTGTCATTTTTTTTCATACTCCCAATTTAAATTTCTTTTATGCTTTTAATTTACTAAATCATTTTTGTTTGTGTAGTTTTTTTACTGAACATTACAAAATCACTTCAAATCCACAAAGAGCAATAGAGAACAGAAAGACAAAAGCCTGCAAAACCCAAAAAAAATTACTTGGAGTATTTGGATCTCGTGATCGATGGGATGGATAAAAGAAAACACTACTACCACATTTTGTAAGGGTACCAGATTTTTTTAACAAAGTGGATTTTATTTGACAACACTTTGCAGTCTAAAGTGTATTTCAATTATCCCAATGTTTGAAATGATCCAAACTTGGCCATTACAATAATTCACAAAATCATAGTTGAATTTGGTAATAGTCTTTATGAGATTCTCTACTTGTAACTTGATAATATTGCAAGAGAAAATAACAATCAAACGATACTGGCATATTTGAATGACAATATTTACTTTTTGGGTGAAAAGTTAAAATCCAAAGCAACATTTATAACTAAGCAGTTTACTCAATTTAAAGGGTGTTGTAAGGTTTTCTAAAATAATAAACTTTCAACTAAAAAAGGCTAAAATAAAAATGCATCTCTGTGAAAGAAAAATAGGTTGTGAATGGCTAGGAAGGTTTCAAAATGTAGGCAACACACCCATTATGCACATTTGTGTGTGGAATGGGAATGAAGAAAGACTCGAAAAAAGGGAACAAATGAGTGGCACTCCCTTATGTGTGAAAACACCCTTAATGCTGGTCCACCCACTCTTGGTTCTTTGTGAGGTTAGGGATGATTTTGGTAGGATAGAAGTGTCGAAGCTAGAGGGGACGACATTATTCCGCACTGGCACAATCCAACAATGGAAGGGCAATGAGATATGGGGGAGCAAGGGGAGGTGCAACTACCACCACCCTTGGATGGTGTGTGAGTCATCACTCTCAGGATAGTGATGGTGTGCTGAATACAGTATTCTCTTATTGGCACGAGGACAACTTTGGCCCCAAACTAATAAGCCATTGACACGTGGCCGGGCAGGGAGGAAGATGCACACTCGCATGATAGTGATGGCACACTCATGATAGTTTATGGGCACGGGACATCTTTTGGGCCCGAACCAATAAGCCATTGACACGTGGCCGAGCAGGGAGGAAGAAACTTCCAGGCTGTGTGGTGGGGTCCCGTGCGTTTGGCGCCCAGATGGGCCCGAGACCACTTCTTCATCGGGCACCGTGGGCCCCTAGAGGTGTGCCTCGCGTTGGGTCTCGAGCCCGGGACCCCTTTTTGGGGGGCACCAAGCGGGGTTGGTCCCAGGACCCACCTTTTTGTTGGGCACCACAATTTTCGTTGGCCCGTGAGAGAGAGAGAGAGAGAGAGAGAGAGAGAGAGAGAGAGAGAATACAAACAAACGCGATGTAGGAAGGAGATGCTAAGCTACCGGCCTGTAAGTGAAGATCTGTGATGAAGGTTCTTGCACGGGTTGGAAATAGAGATGGCGATGGCGATGGCGATGGCGATGGCGGTAGCGGTAGCGGCATTGGTAGGAGTCGTAGGAGTGCTATGCTTGCTGGCAATGCGCTTTTGGAGCAGGCAAGGCACTCATGTGAAGGGGCTGCCTTCGGGAAACATGGGCTGGCCGCTTCTAGGAGAGACGATGGAATTTATCCAGTGCTTATCCAGCACTCAGCCCGACGGTTTCTTCGACAAACGATGCCTCAAGTAAAAATACCATAATATTTCTAGGAAAAAGAGTTTACCATCTCAGATTCTTGTTCCATGGATCAACTTTCTCTTATGTCTTTGACAACGAATCGTTATAACAAGATCTACTATAGCAATAGCAGCTAATTGCTAAGACAACTAAGTTGATCCTGTTGTGTTGTGGCAGCTAGAAGTTGTCTTAACTTACGAGAATTAAGTCGAGCTGCATGTTGCTGATTTGAGCTGAAATGTTGATCAAATTGACTAAAATGACAAAACTTCAGTAATTCTTTTAGAGTGGTCACTGTTGTAACTCTTTGTTTTTCTCCTATAGATATGGGATGATATTCAAAACACATCTGTTTATGAGTCCTACAATCATTAGTACGGACCCAGAAGTGAACAAATTCATACTTTCCAACGAGGAAAAGCTCTTCAAGTCCAGCTACCCAATTTCTGTGACAGCTATTTTCGGCAAGAAGAGCCTTTTGTCCGTCCACGGAGATCTTCACAAAAGATTGCATGGCATGATCGCCAGGAATATGAGCGCAGATAAGCTCAAAGGTGCTCTACTACGAGATGTCAATACTTACGCCTCGAGAGTTGTCAGCAGCTGGGAGAACAAAAAATTTGTGAAGGTTGAGCACGAAGCTCAGCATGTAAGTGGCTCTCAAATTCTCATTTTTTCTCCTATAGTCGATTAGTTGCATCCAAGGTGATATGCAATTAATCAACTGCAATGTGAAATGTTTTGATCTTGTGTTGGTGATGCAGTTCACGTTTTTGTTGATTCTGAAGCAATTGATGGGAATATCGATGGAGGATGAGGTCACATCTCTAGTGAAGACAGAGTACGATGCACTTCTGGGAGGTTTACTCAGCATACCCAGCAAACTGCTGCCCAAGTATGCGAAAGCGTTGAAGGTAAGTGTTTCATGCACCAGGCTAGGAAAGCATTTTGGTTTTCCTTGCAAAGGCAACATACAGATTTGTATAATACCTACCTCATATTCATAACAATAACCCAACGGGGTTGGCTCAGTTGGTTGGCTTGGCATCCAAAGTTTCTTTGGTCCCAAGTTCGAGCCTCCCCTTGGAAACCAAGAAGCATATTCATAACAATAGGGGTTGGCTCAGTTGGTTAGCTTGACATCCAAAATTTCTTTGGTCTCAGGTTCGAGCCTCCCCTTGGAAACCAAGAAGCATATTCATAACAAAGAATAGGAATATCCTTCCTCCACCCTGCAAACCACTCTATAATGCTATCAATTATTCATACGTTCAAGCAGTGGTAGCTGATCAAGATCATTCATCACATACCACTCTATAATGCAAACCACTCTACAATGTTATCAGTTAATCATACATTCAAGCAGTGGCAGTTGATCATAGACAACTCCTCACATTTGCATGTGCCTGAATGTTGTGCATTGCGTGTGTTCAGGCTCGGGAGAATGTTGCGAGAAAACTAGCAGAAGTGGTGGATGCAAGAAGAGAGAAGAAGGATAACTCAGAATACACTGATCTGTTGGCATCTATATTGAATGAGGAGGTGGAGGAAGGTTCGCCATTACCCACAAACCAAATTGTAGATCTAATGATATTCATCCTGTTTGCGGGCTATGAGACATCTTCAAGAGCAATCACTGCTGCTATCAAGTTTCTCACTGATCATCCACAAGCTTTACAAAGACTCAAAGTAAGTATTCTCACATATTATTTTTCTGCAGTCATGTTTGATTTCTGCAATGGCTCTTAGGTCTAGCCACATGTGGTTTCCCCTTCTACACTCAAAGTTAAAAATATCATGCCTCATAGAACCAAGAATATTCTGGTGCCTTGCCATAATTGTGTTCTCAAATTTTGTAATGTTCAAAATAAAAAAATATCAAGACTGGATGAGAAATCACTAATCTTAGTGTAGACACAAATGCCCTAGATATTTCGCATAGTGACTTGGATGGTACTCTAGTCAATGATTCTCATGGACACGGGTGAGGGTATATATAGAGTGTAGTATCCACCTTGTTTGTCCATCTACTGAATCCACATGTAAGCCTACTATCAGCCCGTGCCAAACTCCCCCGCATGTCCATTGCATGTAGGTAACCCTAACCCATAATAGTCAACACCCATGCAAAAGCATAGTGCATCTACACCCTATCTCATCCTAGGATGCAACACACATGCTAATACCACATGCGGGTATGACCCCATGGTTCTACTCAATTATTATCTTGATTAGGCCCGGTCCCTAAGTCCAAAGCACCCCCTAATGGTCCAAATCCCCATTAGGGCCATAACATACTTCCCCCCTTATTTCAGTGTTGTCCTCAGAACTTAAAGTCAGCGAAACTCCTCTTTAGATTGCCTCCTAGTTCACGTGAATCCTCATCATCAGAATGCCCTTTCCATTGAACCAGATGCTCGATAACCTCCTGATTACACAATCGCTTGGTTCTTGTATCAATAATCTTTTTAGATTCCAAAGGAATCCTTTCAGATAAGTCTTCAAATGAATCTAGATTTTTACCAAAACCTAGGTGATCTGCCTCATCTAAACTCATCTTCAAATGACTTACATGAAACACAGGATGAGCCTTGATTCCCTCTGGTAACTCTAACTGGTAATCTAAAGATCCAATCTTTTTCAAGATTTTATATGGTCCAATAACGAGCAGACAATTTGTAATGCTTTCCAGTGCACATTACCTTAGAATCCTTTGAAATTCTAAGATATACCCAATCTCCAACTTGAATCTCTTAAAACGATCTTTTTTAAATTAGCAAAATGTTTTACCCGATCCTGGGCACTCAAAACATTTTCACGTGCTAATAGTAGCATTTATTGCATTTTCCGCAAGAAATCTGCCACTTTTTGAACTTTAATCGACTCAGTTTCAACTTTTATCAAATACATAGGTTGAAATCCATACATAAGCATAAATGGACTATATTCAGTAGCCCAATGCTTACTACTATCATAAGCAAACTCAATCAATGGAAGATACATTTCCCAATGAGATTGCCTAAGAAAAACATATGCATGAAACCATCATCTGATTAGTCATCTCTGTCTTACCATCATATTCCAAATAATCAGTCAATCCCATGCTCAAAAAAGGCTCAAGCTTTTCAACTGAACTAATTCACCTACCAGAGATCCACATGTGTAACTGCATGCATGTATGTCGCATGTACTGCATGTCAACTCATAAAACTACCGAGACATGTGTAGATCACTGAAACTACTTTGCTTGTTGCATGCACTGATTGCATGTGGCTTGCATGCATACAGTATGCTCTAGGAACTTACTTTCAACTCAAACACAGTAATATGTGTGAAATGAAAAGTCAGACCTCAGAACACTCACTTCTATCCAATTCTACTTGATTGACAGTGAAAATTGATGAAAATGGTGAAAAAGACAGATGTGTGATCACTTTGGCATATACCACGAGTTGAGTACCCTCTCAAACTCTCTGATTGCCTAAAACTCTTCTAAAAACCAAATTGATTTAGAAACTCAAGCAACACATTATACTCTTCAATACCTATCCAACAAGCTATAGAACATCAAATCTGGATCATTCCTTGAGAAGTAGCACTCATTAATGAGGGCTGATTTCACACGTGTGAGCTCTCTAACCGTACAGAGCTCCGCTGGATCAGATCAACCTTGATTTGATCCATTTATGGTCCTCAGATTGCTTGTTTCTCAGCGAGTTTGAATCCCTCTCCCAAATCCGAGTTCCTGCACTGATGATCTGATGTATACACTCTCACCTCTTCAAAGCATTGAGCTCTGATACCATGTGAGGTTTTTAGCACGTGTGAACTTCACCACACACCTTACAGGATCTTACTGAGGTGTTGTGATTGCACAAGATTGATCAAAGAATAGTATGCTTGAAAAATCTAAGGCAAGAGCACAATGGCATACATTTGATGAAAAAATCTAACTCTTCACTATGAGAAATGAATGTCAGAAAAAATTCTAAGTGTTCAGTATGGGAAAAAGAGGCTGCTCTTGGGTAGAGAGAGAGAAAATCAAGCATGAATAACTCAGGTAGAGAGAGAATGAGTCCAAAATACCAAAATCTCAATATTCACAATATGGCAAAACATGCCCAGCTTTCCCTACATGAGAGAGACTCGAATTCCTACAGTGGAGTTGCATGGAAAGTCCACTTAACTGAACTAATTCACCTACCAGAGATCCACATGTGTAACTGCATGCATGTATGTTGCATGTACTGCATGTCAACTCATAAAACTGCCTAGACATGTGTAGATCACTGAAACTACTTTGCATGTTGCATGCACTAATTGCATATGGCTTGCATGCATACAGTATGACTTTGCATGTTATCTAAACAACTGCATGTCATCAAAATAGAACCTATCTAACTCAAATCCGAGCTACACTAGAAGGATATGTGCTCAATTCACACTCCTTTTATGTACAACATGAAATTTAGTTGACATGGCCCCAAAATCGAGATAGGAAGATAATATTTTAATAATCTTTCCACAGTAGCCTTTAAGCGCTCCTATTTATTCTGCTGGCACTGATCATAATTCAACACATAAGATTCTACGAAAGGTTATAACCTTGGCCAAAAAAGGTCCCTCCCTACCAAATCTAGTGTACAATGTACACCTGGATGTTAAAATATCACTTCCAACTTGATGTACCTTGTAGTTCTCAAGTTAATTGATCTTGATAGGATCTCACATGTGTGGAGACTGTTCTCACATGTGAAAGAATGTACATAAGTCACTTTTATAAAGTTAGATTGATTTTAGCTTGATCTACACTAGTGTGAAATTGACCTTTGAGTAGAATTTTGAAAATGGTCAAACTTTGTGTAAATAGATTGGACTTCCATGTGAATGAGTTATTACTCACACATGTCAAGATACCATTCACATGTGTGGATGACTTCTATAAGATAAGATAGGAAGATTCCATTAGATCCTATTTTATAGAGAATGTTCCTATTAATGTGGAAGACTAGCTTTTTGTTTTCTAGCCAAAGAGAATAGTCAACTTTGGGAAATGAGCACATATGGCTCTCATTGGTGGATCTGGATGACTAGGCACTCTTCACACATGTGAAGGCTTGCTGGACAGTACACAGCTCGTGGATGTACTTAATCTATAAAGGGATCAACCAAATCAATAACAAATTGATGTGACACTGGCAAATTCTAGTCTTGGTTGTGTTTTCCACATTTATCTTGAGTTTTTATGATTGAAATGCATTTGTAAGCTAATGTATTTTACTCTCTATAAACAGGCCATACTGGTACTGTCCTCCACACGTGTGAGGCCACTCATCCATGTTTTTGATCATTTGATCCATTGCTCTTGCTTAAATCATAGTGTAAAGCATCTAGATCAAGATCTAACACCTAGAACTTGATAGATCTTTGGATTAAGCAATCAATAACTCTTAATGATTGATAAGTACAATCATATTTTTCTTTTTCTCTATAAATTGGCATGGTATCAGAGCCAAGTCTAAGAGTGATCTAAATGATTAATAATACTTGTGAAATCATTGACAATGTGTTGTTTTTGAGTTATAATTGAGAGGGCAAGTTCAAGGAGAGAGGTATCACCATTGTTTTTGGTCAAGATTGATTTGTGAGCTGCTGAAGTACTGTCCACACGTGTGAAACCATACAACAACTTTCAAATTAACTTCCATTAGTATTGTTTACTCAAAAAAGTGCATATTAATCCAAAATTCAAGGTTTTTAGTGCATTGTCTAGATCTAGGTTATCTATTGAATGCTAATGATCAAATAGTGATTTGAGTCATTGAAGTGATTCATTTTGAAGCAATAGATGAGATCTTTAAGGCTAATCTGTTCAGATCTTAAGTGTGTGTAAAATATCAAACAAAATTGAACTAGAATCAATTTTTTGGAGGAGTGATTTGCTAGGATATTTGTAGTTGATCTATTATAACATCATCCAAGTTGAACTAGGATTGATTGGGCCGAGATTAGAAGATTTTTGAAAGCTAGAAATCTATCTTAGATCGCTATTTATCAAGTGACCTTTGTGTGTCTCATAGGCTTTTATTCACATCCATGGGTGGATATATGTTAGAATCTAGTGAGAAACTAACTACCACAAACTATTCTATTTGGAAAGTAAGAATGGAATCACTACTAGTGGTTCATGATCTCTTTGATATTGTCTTAGGAGTTGAGGAAGAGCCTCAAGCTCCCCAAGAACAACTAAAATACAAGAAGAGGGTTAGATTAGCCCTACATTGCTTGAAATTAATGTAAGCAATGACCTCTTGAAAGAGGTGGCTTCTTGTACCACATCAAAAGAGGCTTGGGATTCACTAAAGAACATTTATGAATCCAATAACACTTCAAGAGTGCCTATGCTAAGAAACTTGATCTTGCAAAGCATGAGGGGAGGTGGAGAAAATGAACAAGAGTATGTCCTAAGGATAAAATCTTTGAACAAAGAATTGGGATCTATGGGAGAGAAGATCCAAGACAATGAACTAGTGCAAATAATTTTGAATGGATTAGGAGATGAGTTCTCTAATTCAATTCAATCTTTTGCTATTCAAGGCCAACTTCCATCAATTGAAAAATTGCATAATGTTTTTGTGGCTGAGGAGAGTAGGCTGCTAGTACACCTCAAAATAAGAATGGGGTCCTTATCACTACATATATAATGGTGATGAGAAAGCAAACTTCACATCTAAAGACAAAAAGAAGACTCATCCTTTCAAGAAGAACCAAGGCAAGGAGGCTGAGGCAACAGATGGAGGATCTACTTCCAAAGGGAAGCTAAAGTGTTTCTTTTGTGGGAAGAAAGGACATTTTGCTTCCGAATGCTATAAGAAGAAGAATGCACAAGGGAGTGAAGATCAAGGCAATATTGCACAAGGGGAGGAGGAAGAGGATGGCTTCAACACATCCTTGATGGTAGCATCTACCAAAAGCTTTCAAGAAGTGTGGCAAAGTGTGTGAGGCATGTGGCCTTGCAAAGTCACACAAGACTTCCTACAAGAGATCTTTAACAAGATCTACCTCACCTTTAGATCTTATCCATTCAGATTTACATACTTTTTCTCATGAAAGTAATGGAGGTGCTTTAATGTATGTGACCTTTATAGATGATTGTACTAGATACACTTGGATTGAACTATTGCCTAAGAAAAGCCTTGTATATGAAGCTTTTGTAAAGTTTAAGTTTCTAGTGGAAAAACAACTTAGTTTGATGATAATGGAGGAGAGTATATCTCTAACAAGATGAGAGACTTTTGTGAGATCAATAGCATTAAGAGAGAACTCACTTTTACTTACACCCCCCAACAAGATGGGGTGGCCGAGAAGAAAAATAGGAGTCTTTGTAAATGTGCAAAGTCTTTAAGACTCGATGCATCTCTACCCATCACTTTTTGGAGGGAGGCCATAACTTGTGCTAATTACTTATGTAATTGGCTTCCTAGTAGTGCTATTGGTGGGATCTCACTATTTCAAGCTTTGTTTGGCAATAAGCCCAATGTAAACAATTTTAAAGTGTTTGGATGTATATGTTATGTCCACATTCCTTTGGAAACAAGAAGGAAAGAAGATGTAACTTCCTTCAAAGGAATATCGGTAGGCTATAGTGAAAATAGCAAAGGATATAGGATATTTGATTCTATTTCAAAGAAAGTAAAAGTTAGCAAGGATGTCTTATTTGATGAATCTCAAAGTTACAAGTTGTCTCCAAATGCATCTAATCTCTTAGGTGATGAAGATCTTGCAACACCCGAGGAGGAGCCTCTTGAAAATGATCTTTTGGAAGATCAAAATCAAGTTCCAAAGGAGCTGAGAAGATCCACAAGGAGCAAGGCCGAGCCTTCAAGCCTCACATACTTTGAGAAAGAGAAACACAGGGAAGACACATCTCCTTCTACCTCTTACTCTTTTCTAACCACAATGCTTGAAGAGCCATCATGTTATGAAGATGCAAGTAGATCACAAGTTTGGAGAGATGCAATGCAAGTAGAGTTTGATGCTTTGATAGATAATCAAACTTGGAATCTTGTACACCTTCCATATGGGAAGAAGCCACTTGCATGTAAGTGGATCTATAGATCAAAGAGTTAGAATTAAAGTAGAATCATTGTGCTACTGTACTGTGGGTCCTATCAATTGATAAGGATCAGTTGGCCTCGCCATGAGGCAAGTCAATGGGACACGCGTCCCGCCAACGGCAACCTAGGTCATGCATGGGTTGCCTGAGTGAACAACTATATGTACAGTGTAATTTCGTTTTGAGAAATACAGTTGCTATGTGAGCTTGCTGTGGAGAGTGTTTTCTGTCTGTGTTACTGTGTAGCATGATCTGTGTTCTTGTGCAAAGCAAATTCTAAGTTGGTATCAGAGCCGTACAGGGAGTGTACACAGTACAGCATCACCGTTGAAGAGAGTTTTGGGAGAATTGTCTTTTGAGAGTTTGGGGTTTACGGCGGGTTGAAGACAGAAGGAGAAACACTGGTGTAGAGAGTTTGGCACACAGAAGCTTGGTGAGCTTGAGATTGTGTGAGGATTCAGAGACAAGGGTTGTCGGCTGAATCAGAACCTCAACAAATGGAATTTTGAAATTCCGAAACAAGCTATTTGGTGTTTGCAGTCAGTGTGCATTGAATCGGACACCGTTTGACAAACGGATTGAAGCATCAGAGTTCAAGTAGTAGGGCGACCTCAGAACAAGAGGATAGACATGTCAGAACACTATGAATTGGAAGCCAAGAAGAGATTTGTGTAAAAAAACCCTGGTCAGGGATTTGGGAGCACAAAATCAGAGATTTCTCTCTATTCTGAACCATTGTGCAAGCTGTAAAAACCCAGAGGAGGGTGCCCTAGCAGTGCGAGTCAAATCAGAAGAGTCCATGGACAGCCGCAACTCAGAGAGAGAGAGAGAGAGAGAGAGAGAGAGATCGTTGAGGAATCCTCAGGGCAGCCATAGTTGTGGAAAGAGAGGGAAGCTGGCCGCGAGCAGGGAAGTCGCGACTTAGTTCGCATGTGGAACCAAGGTAGAAGCCTAGCGTTCTGGAGTGAGCTATGCTTGAAGGCGCGTTGATCAGCACACAAAACCATCTAGGACCGTAGGATGAGTCCCTATGAAGATCAATGATAGAGATCGTGCTTTTGGAAAGCAGTGTGAGCCATCGGATGGCAAGTAAAAGGGCTGTGAAAGTTTGAAGGGCAATTGGGCCTTCAACTTCATTAAAAATTTTCATACTGAAATTGGAGTTGGGTCCCTTCACAAGTGAAGAGTGAAGTTTCTTCAAGGTGAAGAAACAGTTTAAAAACAAAGAAAATCCCTATTTTTGAGTCTTTTGCCCGTTTTGACCCAAATGAAAGGCTATAACCTCCAAACGAAGGGCACCCAGACTGTACCCGAAAGTAGGTATAGCAAAACAGAGTGATTGCAGCGGAGAAAGTGTTTGGAGTGCGCCAAAAGTGCTTTCACCATTCCACTGGGCACGTAGTTGGGAGTTGACAACTGAGTGCATTTCGAAAGGCGACGCCGATTTGGCTTTCAAATTGGTGGAAAAGCAGCGAGTGGCCTGGTAAGGAAAAAAGTGCAGGTCATCATTTTCAACTTCTAACATCACAAATGGCCTCGACATACTATTTTTAGCCTACGACAGAAGTTTTAAGCAGTTTTGCGATGACAAACATGGGAGAGTCCATTTTGAGTGAAAGTAACAAATTGGACGGGATTTCCAACTATGCAGTGTGAAAATTCAAAATGAAAAACATACTGATGGAAAAATACATGTGGGAAGTCGTCATAGGTGATGAGAGAAGGCCGCCAAATGAAGCGGATATCAAAGTGCTCGACAAAAGAATGAGGAAAGCTTTGACCTTCATTAACTTGTCAATGAAGGATCACATCATTACCCACATTTGTGATGTTGTTACACCTAGACAGGCATGGGATGTGCTAAAGGAGTAGTTCGAGACATCAAATCCATCAAGAATCATGTTTCTGAAGTCAAAGTTGAATAGTGCCTGCATGGAGCAAGGAGAGCACATTCAGACGTACATGACCATAATCAAGACAATGTTGGATGAACTGCATTCTATTGGTGAGCACATACGTGATGTGGAGCTGGTGCACAATGCATTGTGCGGCATTGCAAAACCCTATCAGATGTTTGTGAGCGGAATAGCATCAAGAGAAAGATTGCCAACCTTTGATGAGCTCACAGAAATCTTGATGCAGGAAGAGCAACGGCGAGAAATGGTGAAAGCTAGATGTCAAAATACTAACGATCAGGCACTTGCAACATGCCAAAAACAAGGCAAGGGCAAGGGCAAGAAGAAGTCTAAGCAGCAATTTGCCAAGTCTCAGGAGGATGAGGGATCTTCCAGTAAGACCAAGAAGAAAGACAAGTGCTTCAATTGTGGTAAAAAGGGCCATTGGAAGAGTGAATGTCGCAAATTCCTGGCGAAACAAGACAAGGGAAAACCAAAACAAGCAGGTAACCTTGTCGATGAGGGTGAGATTGAAGACTCTAGCATGATCATATCTACATATCTAATCAAGATGATCAAGCGTGGTATATTGACTCGGGAGCCACAAGACACATGACAGGTAACAAGAATTGCTCCAGTAGCTTGAAAGTGTTGGATAATGGAATGTCCGTTTCACAAGCAAATGGCGATGTGTGCAAGATCAAGGGGATAGGCACCATTTCAATCCAACTACTTAATGGCAAAAGTAGGATGATCAGCGAGGTACTTTACGTAACAGGTTTGAAGAAAAATCTACTTTCTGTTGGAGTCATTACTGATCGAAAGTTGAAAGTAGAATTTTCCCATGATCGTTGCTTTGTGAAGGATGTGAACCAAAAGTTCAAAGTTATTGCGGATGGAGTAAGAGAGCCCAATACAAAAATGTATAGGTTGAATGCTACAATCAAGGAGCAACATGGACTTGTGTCGTCCATTTCCATCGCAACCTGAGTTGTCGCATAAGAGGCTTGGTCACTTGAACTTGGGAAGCCTCAGTTTGATGAGGAAATTGGAGATGGTAACAGGATTGCCTACTATAACAGATCACTTGAAATTGTTGTGCGAATCATGTGTATATGGGAAGCAACATCGAGAGAAGTTCAATAAAGGTGGTGTTGCAAGAGTAAAGAACATCCTGGATTTAATCCACATAGATTCATGCGGGCCTATGAGGACCATGTCCTTAGGTAAAGCCTTCTATTTCATGACCTTCATTGATGATATGTCATGTAAGACGTGGATCTACTTCTTAAAGAAGAAATCAGATGTATTTGACAACTTCAAGAGCTTCAAAGCATTGGTTGAGAATCAGATAGGTAGGAAGATCAAAGTCCTAAGATCAGATAGTGGAGGTGAGTACAAGTCTAATGACTTCAATGATCTTTGTGATCAATGTGGGATTAAAAGACAATTTACGTAAGCTCATACTCCTGCTCTCAATGGTGTAGCTGAGCACAAGAATTGTACGATTGTGGAAAGTGCCAGATCTATGCTAGCTGAGATGAAACTACCAAAAGATTTTTGGTCAGAAGCATGTAGTACGGCAGTCTATCTTCAAAATAGAAGTCCTACCATTGCCATACCAAAGATAACACCCGAGGAAGCATTCACGAAGAAGAAGCCAAAGGTGAACCACTTGCGAATCTTTGGATGTAAGGCCTTTGTACACATTCCTAAGGAAGAGAGATGTAAACTTGTCGTGAAAGCTATCAAGTGTATATTCCTAGGATATGCTGAACGTGTGAAGGGCTATAGATGTTTTGATCCAGTGGAAAACAAAATCCATGTAAGCCGTGATGTTATCTTTGATGAATCCAAGATGTATGAAGACGAGGATTCTGAGAAGATAGATACATCAAATGAGAAAGATGGTATAGTGAGGATACCACCTGATGATGATCCATTCATTGACCTTCCGAGTGATGAACATGAGGATACATCTCAAGATACTACTACTCCACCTCAAGAGACAGGTTGGAGAGGTAGAGACAAACCTTTTGGTACAAGAAGGATTGAAGTTGCAGGTGACAACGCAAGGAGAAGGATGTACCATGGGATAGTTTTTCACCAAGAAGCCGATGTACCGTGGGATACTTTTTCACCGCGACATGGATGGCTTTCCAGGATCACCTAGCCAGGGAGAGCTACAAAGATCAACAAGAGAGAAGACACAACCTGAAAGGTATGAAGCAAATTATGCTCTCTTATCTAGCATTATTCAAAGCAAAGAACCTTCGACTTATGGTGAAGTGAAGGATGATGACATTTGGGTCAAGGCCATGAGAGAGGAGATGGAGTCAATTGCTAAGCATAACACATGGGACTTAGTAGAACCACCAGTTGGCAAGAAACCCATTGGTTGCAAATGGGTATATAGGACTAACTACCATGCAGATGGAAGTATAGCAAAGCACAAGGCAAGATTAGTGATCAAAGGGTATGCACAAAGTAAAGGCATCGACTATGAGGAGACCTTTGCGCCGATATGTAAGTGGAATACTCTACGACTACTTGTTGCTTTAGCTTTACATTTTGGTTGGCCTTTGCATTAGATGGATGTGAAATCTGCTTTTCTAAATGGTGAGCTAGAAGAAGAGGTGTTCATGGATCAACCTAAAGGCTTTGTAGCGAAGGGACAGAAAAATAAAGTATGTCGCTTGAAGAAAGCGCTTTATGGTCTTAAACAGGCACCACGTGCATGGTATAGGAGGATTGATGCCTACTTTCGTTCAAAGGGGATGGTGAGAACACACTCTGATCCAAATCTATATGTCTTATGCTTTGATGGTATGGTTGCTTTGATTGCTCTTTATGTTGATGACTTGATTATTACGGGAAATAATCAAGAGATGATAGATATGATCAAGAAAGATCTCATGGAACAATTCGAGATGACAGATCTCAGCTTGATGTATTATTGCCTTGGAGTAGAGGTGTGGCAAAAGGACATGAAGTGGATTTAACACAAGTGAAATATGTCAAAGAGTTGTTGCACAGGTTTAGGTTGTAGATTGCAAACCAGTGAATACTCCTATTGAACCAGGTAAAAAGCTTTCTAAGCTTGATGAGTCACAGTCATTTGATGCTACGTTGTATAGACAGTTAGTAGGGAGCTTGATTTACCTTACCACGACTAGACCAGATATATGCTATGTTGTTGGCATTGTAAGTCAGTTTATGGCAGCACCTACGGAAACGCATTAGAAGTCAGCTAAACGCATTTTAGGTTATGTGAAAAGCAGTTCAGAGTATGGCTTGATTTACAGGAAGCATGATGGTTTACCTGAGTTGTGTGGCTATGTGGATGCGGATTGGGGAGGTGACTATGATGATCGTAGATCCACCACAGGGTATGTATTTCAGTTTTGTGGTAGTTGCTTTTCCTGGTCTAGTAGGAAGCAAAGTACAATTGCTCTATCCACCACAGAAGCAGAGTATAAGGCCATGTGTAGTGCAGCACAAGAAGCTACATGGTTGAGACAAATCTTGGAAGAAGTTGGCATGAAGCAGAAAAATCCCATGACATTACATAGCGACAGTCAGAGTGGCATTCAGCTAGCAAAGAATCTAGTGTTCCATGTGAGAACCAAACACATTGAGATTCAGTATCACTTGATACGTGAGAGGCTGCTGAGTTGTGAAATTCATGTTGTTCATTGTAGAATAGAAGAACAACTAGCTGATATTTTCACTAAGCCACTTGTTGGAAAAAAGTTTGATAAGTTTAGATCAAAGCTTTCTGTACTTAAATTTGTTGACTTTAAAGCTATGTATATGACTGTATAAAAAGTAGACTCTACTTTCAGGGAAAGAGTTAGAATCAAAGTAGAATCACTGTGCTACTGTATTGTGGGTAAGTTGATAAGGGTCAGTTGGCCTCGCCACGAGGCAAATTGACGGGACACGCATCCCGCCAACGGCAACCTGGGTCATGCATGGGTTGCCTGAGTGAACAACTATATGTACATTGTAATTTCATTTTGAGATATACAGTTGCTATGTGAGCTTGCTGTGGAGAGTGTTTTCTGTCATGTTACTTTGTAGCATGATCTGTGTTCCTGTGCAAAGCAAATTCTAAGTTAAAGTACAATCAAGATGGATCTATAAGTAAGTACAAAGCTAGGTTGGTTGCTAAGGGGTTTTTTCAAACTAAAGGCATAGATTATGAAGAAACATTTGCTCCTGTAGCAAAGCTTGTAACCATTAGATTGATCATTTGATTGCTACTTTATTCAAGTGGAATCTCTATCAAATGGATGGGACAAATGCTTTCTTGAATGGCTACTTGGAGGAGGAAATATACATGTTGCAATCTGAGGGCTTCATCAAGGATGGTGAGGAGGACAAGGTTTGCCAATTAAGGAAGAGCCTATATGGCTTGAAGCAAGCACCTAGAGCTTGGAACTCTAGGTTGCATGATTTTCTCTACTCTCTTGGCTTTGTGATTAGCTCTTATGAGCCTTCTTTGTACATCAAATGTAATCATGGAAAGATCATCATTTTAGTAACTGACAGGAAATGATGGTGAAGGCATAAGAATTGTTAAAGTTTATTTGTCTAGTGAATTCAAGATGGTAGATCTAGGACTTCTAAAGTTCATACTTGGAATAGAAGTTTCTGGAGGTAGTGATTTCACTTTTATAAGTCAATCAAAGTATGCTACTTCCATTCTTGAAAGGTTTGGCTCAGTTGGTTGGCTTGGCATCCAAAGTTTCTTTGGTCCCAGGTTCGAGCCTCCCCTTGGAAACCAAGAAGCATTCTTGAAAGGTTTGGCATGGAAGATTGTAAAGGGATTGACACCCCTATGGAGCAAGTTTGTAAAGTTTCTAATGATGGTCATGAAGCATCCTTTGAGGACATCACACTCTTTAGAAAGCTAATAGGCTCCTTAATCTATTTGACAATCACTAGACCAGATTTGAGTTATAGTGTAAGCAAGTTAAGTTAAGGTCCTTTGATGCATCATTGGAAAAGTGCCAAGAGAGTGCTTAGATATGTCTCTTCTACTAGATTTTTTGGCATTCTCTATCAAGGAGCTAACTTGTACTTGAGAGCATTTTCGGATTCAGATTTTGCAGGAGACAAGATGGATAGAAGATCCATAAGTGCATTTTTCACTTTTCTTTGAAGAGGAGTGATATCTTGGCTTTCCAAAAAGCAAGATACAATTTCTCTTTCCTCTTGTGAAGCCGAGTACAAGGCATTGACTTCAACAACCAAAGAACTCCTATGGCTAAGAAGACTTTTGGTGGAGCTTCAAGTGCTAAAGGCCGAGGAGGTCCCTTGCATCTATTGTGACAATCAAGCTTCTCAACAAATTGCTACCAATCCGATCTTCCATGCTAGAACAAAGGATATTGAGATAGCTCATCACTTTGTGAGGGAGAAGTGCAATCCAAGGAGGTCCAACTTCATCATGTACCATCATCCGAGTGCATAGCTAATATCTTAACCAAACCTTTGGCTAAAGATTCATTTTTCAAGTAATAATTCCCTTCAATGCACTTTGAGAGGTGCAGCTATCATTGAATAATCCAGAATAAACCTACAGAAGAAAATAGTAAATTCCAAAAATGATTTAAGTTCTCTTATTGTTTTAGGAATTGGCCACTCCATAACCGATTTTATCTTTAATGACCAAACCTTGTCCTAAAACTCATCTTTGATACATCATCTAGATGAATTCTAATCTAATGATAACCAGTTTACAAATCAATCTTTGAGGTACTTGTCTCCACCCAAACGATCAACTAGATCATCCATTCTAGGCAACGAATATATATTTTTAATGGTAACCTTATTCAGCCCCTTATAGTGAACGCACATCCGGTAATTACCATCATTCTTATCCTTCAGAAGAACCGGTGCTCCCCATGGTGACTTGGCCGAATGAAGCCCATACGAAGGTACTCCTCAATTTGCCGAGTCACTTCTTCCTCTTCCTTTAGACTAAATCAATATGGTTGTTGGAAGATAGGTTGACTACCCAAAATTTACTCTATCCTATGATCTACGGACCTAGATGGAGGTAGGCCATGTGGAAGTTAAGTAGAAAATACATCACCAAATGCTTGCTTTGAATTTGCTAGCAATCATTTCTCTTCATGCTCACGATCTAAATTATATCAATAATATTCATTATTCACAATAAAATTACCATCCGTAGTTGAATTAAAACTATCATTCACATCAAAAGATCTAGAAACAATTCCACTTATGCAAGATTTCAAAACAAGATAATAACATTCAAAATTGTGAGCTTCATTTATTAATTTCGTCGACGAAATCATCGAAAAGGCTGAAAATCTAAGTGTCGAGAATGTCGCGTCATTTCGAGACAACAACAACTTAATTTATTCATTTTGCTACTTATCACTCTGGTGAATCTCAAGCAGTGCTTTGCTCATCACATCCATAATTGACTGCAGGTTATTGTCCGAATTTCCCAAACTCGGAACTGGTGATGGCATACCCTCGCCAAATAATTCTTGCTCCATGTCAGCCATAACTACCAACACAACAAAAAAATGCCAATCAAGTGTGTGGAAAACAGCCCAAGAAACAAAAAAAAAAAAACAATTTCCATTAAAAAATTAGTATAGATTTTAGCTAAAATTTAAGCCACTGACACGTTCAAACCAATAAAAGTTCACAGTGCCTCGAATCCAACATGGAAACATAATGAAAAAGACACCGTTAAGCCCAGTCAAATATTGCATAGAAACTTCAAGTCACCCCCCTCCCCCCAAGAAAATGTTCAATCCCGTTTTCCAATAAAATGTCTCCCAAGACTCCCAATCCAGGTAGAGCTCCAATAAGTGCAGTAGGTAAAACCAACCCAACCAATCCTAGATCTCCTCTGCACTAAATAATTTGGCCAATCATTAAGATAGGAAGCACTTACCAATCTCACAACATGACGGCCATAGACTCTCAATGATCCTCATGGACATGGGTGAAGGTATATATAGAGTGTAGAACCCACTCCGTCTTCCCATGCACTAAATCCACATCTAAGCATACTATCAGCTCATGCCAAACTCCCATGCAAGTCCATTGCATGTAGGTACTCCTAACCCATAATAGCCAACACCCATGCAAAAGCACAATGCATGTACACCCTATCCATACTAGGATGCAACACACATGCAAATATCGCATGTGGGTGTCACCCCATGGTCCCTACTCAACTATTATCCAGATTAGGCCCGATCCCTACGTCCAAGGCACCCCCTAATTGTCCAAACCCTCATTAGGGACGTAACAACCAGCTAAAAAGATAATTAAACATGTCAATATTAGTATTGCAAACATTGGTTTTTTTTTAATTGGGGGTTCTTGGGGGACGCAATAACTTGCACCTCAAGCGATTTGATCCACGGTGAGGATTCGTTCTTTGTTAGGCTTTGTGATCCAACAATGGGCATTAAGACCAATATGGTGCCTCAAAAATGCTTGAAAAAACTATATATCTGAGGTGGAGCAGTGATGGACTCCAACCCTCTTTTGCTTTGAAGACTATTAGACCATATAAATGCATAAAACATATGGTACTGAACTTTGATAAAATTGTAGTCTGTATCAAATTGTAATGCTGAAATTGTTTTATCACATGTGGGGGTACTGCCGAAACTTCAATATTTTCATATATGGGACTGCATTATTGTGAATTTTACATTCAATTTTTTGTCTGTCTTTATTTGAAAATCCTATATGATTATAAAAACATGATCTTTCAAAAAAAATTGAATTTTGAGGTCTATAGAGATAGATATGTGCATCCGAAGTTACCTATTTAAGTGTTGATAAAAATCACCAAAACTGGGAGTATCATATTTGAGTGTATAACACCATGATTTTAACAATATCTTTTTTGGATTTTCTACTTTAAAAAGTATTATATGACCATAGAAACATGTCTTTCAATTTTTTTCAATTTGGAGTTATGTAGAGATAGATATGTGCATCTAAAGTTACTCATGTCAAGTGCTGAAAATTATTGAAAGGTGCTAAAATGTTGCAACTCTTTTGGAGGTGCCTTTTACAATAATTTCTTTGGCTATCTACTTTCAAAAATTTCTTTATGAACATAGAAACAGGTATACCATCTATGGTAGTTAGATCAACACCAATTTTCTTAATTTTTGGAGGTAGCTCCTAAATTTTAAAAAACTTGGCCAAAATTCCTATCTAACTCCTATGATTAGGACCTAACTACCCTAGGACTATCCTCACATGTGTTAACATACTCACACGCATGTGGATTACAAAATGTACAATAAACTATATGTTTATCAAGCTAATATTTGCCAATTCTCACACTCAAATTTAGCTTGATAAAACTATGGTACATCTCTCTACAACTCCAAGAGTTGATCTTAGCTTGATGAATATTGAATACTTTTAGAATAATTTTAGCTACAAACAAGGAACCTATGAAACTCCTATAGAGAATGATGTCCATGAAGGAGCTTTCACCACCTCTTAAAGGATCCCTTATAAGATGTTCCGTAGATGTGTATTCATATGTGCATAGATGTTGAATTTCACACATGTGGGAATACCACAAAGTGTGATTTTTGATCTCCTAAGATGTGGTGATTGCACATAGATCACACATAGATTGAAAACCAAGATCTATTCCATAAATCTAAGGCAAGAGCACCAAAAAGCATGCATAAATCATTCATACGAGTACACTCACACGTGTGGAGACCTAAGTATGAAAAAACTAAGTATGAAAATGCCTTCCTCTTGGGTAGAGAGAGAATCAATCATCCAAAACTCTTGTAGGACTTACTTGCAAAGTGTCGTTTGATGCCACAATAGAAGCACTTGAGATTTGATCTATCCTTCTTTTTGCCATTTGAAGAAGCACCTAGTTGATCTTGCCCTTTAGACCACTTACTTTTGGTTTTGCCCTTGAATTTTCCCTTTGTGAACATAGCCTCCTCTTGAAGTGTCGATGTAGATCCATCTCTTGCTTGAAGCCTCTATTCTTCATTGATCAAAATCTTTTTAAGGTCCATCAAACTTGGCAAAGTCTTTTGAATAGCAATACTTTGAACAATGTTAGCATGAGCATCCAACAACCCATTAAGAATCACTTGAACAAGCTCTCCTTCCTTAATGCTCTCATCAATGCAAGCCAACTCATCATTCAATGCTTTCATCCTCAAAACAAAAGTACTGGACCGTTTTTCATTCTTTTGTAAACAAGATTTGCCATCTTAGAGTCAACACTCTAGAAGTAGACTTGGACTCATAAAGCTTCTTCAATGAATCCCAAGCATCCTTAGATGATTGCTTCAATGAATCCCAAGCATCCTTAGATGATTGGCACAATTCCTATTTCTCTCTCTACAAATAGGAATGTTCACTTGGAGGATGTCTTGTTTATTCCATCTATTACCAAGAATTTGCTTAGTGTGAGCCAAATGCTAAGTAACGGCCTCAAGGTTGAGTTTTATGGAGATGCTTGTATGATCAAAAGGAAGGACATCTTCCAAAGAGGTGTCTATGAAATACTCATACTTGATCTTTAAACTAGCAGTGTATCTTGTTGCAGGAGGTTCCATATCTAACACAGATGGGTTAGGATTATCTATACCAAGATTGGGATCAACAGTGTTAGGATAAAGTTGATTAACATTAGGATGTTGAAAAGAGCATCAAAATAAGTATCTGCTTCATGATAATAATTGATTGATGATCGTTCAGCTCTCTACTGCTTTCTACGGTGGGGTTGGCATTCATCTTTAACAAGTAATCATATGTATTCGACAAGTTAGCAATCCTCGGCAACTATGCCAAAAATAGGATATGTCATGGTATACTTATCATAAAAAGTATAAAAATGTAGCATAAAAGATTGTCGAACCCTAAAGCGAGAGCTACTTGATGTGATATGGATTTTGTTCTGTTTATTTATTTTGAGTGTTTAATCTGCTGGTTGTTGACAAACATCCAATAGAATTGGTGACCAATATCACCAATTAAATGTGACCTTTCATATGATAACCAATGGATAGTTGATCTAGACAATTCTTGTATCATACGTATTTCACTAAGACTTAGAAAGAACATCCGACTTATCAGTTGGTTCGATATATCAAATTGTACTCCTAATGAATTTTATTAGGCAAGAATATCGAATGTTGCATCAGTAACTCCGACACGGGGACTCACACATACATCTCAGAGCAACTCAGATGAAATCCAACAGTTAATCCTCAACAACCAACTATCGCTCATGGATCTCTCAAGTCTAAACTGTTTGAGTATCCATAAGCAATCTATCTGTAGTATCGATTTACAATAACATAGAATCTTGCAGGATTTGTATGTCCGAATATTTTGAAGTGATAGTGAGATAGTGATTATGAATGTCACAATTAGAATTAAGTGTAGAACAATCGGTAAGTCCAAACACATAAGTAATTGTGACTACTGATTAGTTTAAAGACAATTTCAGTATCAAATTAATGGACACGATAGTATCAAGCCTAAAAATTATCTGACCATAGTTGTCGAACACATGTCACATCTGATAGGCACGAGACTGTCGATTGTAAACATAGAAACACTCAACACACAAATAGCATATGTAAGCGAAGAACAGTGAAGATTCAAAAGCTTGAGACAATTCTTTATTCTTCAAAAAATTTGATAAATACAATGAAGTGTTTATGCACTACTAATAGATGTTCAAGTGCAACTGTACGCATCTCTTAAAAACCAATGTGTCAGTTCTTATTTATAATTAACTAACTAACTATAACCAATAAGAAAATTACATCTGTACAATGTCTGATGTGGCATCCTATTCACATGACCTTAATCCAATAAGAATGTGGAAGGTTACAATGTTTGGATGAGGTGCAAATATTCTGAATCATCACAAATATTCTTTTGTTTTGGACTTCTCCTCTAAGTGTGTTATTTCAAATATGTCCTTTATTTAAAGGTTTGTCCTTTAAGTTAACATATTTGAAAGTTCACAGTTCAATATGCCATTGGCCTTTATAATAATATTCATTTTGCTACCCCATTAGATATTTCTTCTTATTCGCATAGTTGTCTTCGACATTTAAGTAGGTTGGTTCATATTTGCATCATTTTATATCAATTCAAAAAAAATTGCATGTAATAGGGTATTACATGAGGTGTACCAAATCACTTATAGCTGGGGTAGAGCCTTGTAGGCATAAGAGGATACCCATAGGCATCTCTTATAGAGAGTTTGATTTGTGAAGTGGTAGGCTACTTGTTGGTGGATTGACATCTCTCTTTTGTGGTGAGCTCTTCCTAGTGGTTCATAGGTTGGGGCCTAGATCCAATATGGCTTTGTTGGTTTGATCTATCATCCATTCTCTATGTGTCTTTGGAACTGGTTTTGTAGTTTGTGGTCTTGGTGGTCTTGAAACTAGTAGTTTATTCTCAATTGGAACAATCACAAACCAGGATCTCAATATGGACTTTAATTGTCACGTGTTGGTGAAAGTTATTGAGTAAAAATATTACGTCATAGTCATATAGGAATATGGAAAAGGCCTTGAAGGAAGAATGGGAGCAGCTTGTGGAAACCAGATGCCAATGTTTGATTCCACCTAGCTTTTTTTAGACTTTGATTTAGATCATATATTTTCTCATGACCATAGTCCACAACTTATGGTGTTACAAATTTTTGTAGCATCCAAAAAGTTTGAAGTTAGATTTGAACAAGTAGGACCTTGACATAGCCTTGACCATTACCACTCAAACAATTTTTGTTCTAACTTTAAGATCATGACTACCTCAAAAAAAATCCCTTTGATATTTTAATGTGGATTGTGAAATCTTCAAAGTACTATTTTAATGGTTTTGGTCATTTACATCAATGGCATCTATGATACCATTTCTTTTGGCCTTTGTTCACTTAGTGTAATGTAGAGTAGATTTTTCTTGAATGGATCATAAGAGCTTTTTTGGACCTAGCACATAAAATAATGTAACAACTTTCAATACAACAAAAGGAGGAGCTTTTGAATCAATTATAGCAAGTAGCATATTGGCTTCTATCAAAAGAAAAAAGAGCTGTAACATGAAACAATCACAAATTGTCTTTTTTTTTCTCTTCAACTATAATGTGTAAAACATGCTCAAAATCTTGAATGTTGTGCAGGAGGAGCACTTTGCAATTTTGAAACAGGAGTCTTCTGGTGCGAGCTTAACTTGGGATGATTATAAAGGGATGTCATTTACACAATGTGTAAGTTATACCACCTTTTTTTTGTCCTGCACACTGTACAAAACATGGCAAAATCAAGAATAATTTTTAAAATTAAGATGATAGATTGTGTGAAAATATAATTTTCATTATGAAAATATTTTATCTACATAATAGATTTGGTATCAACTTTCACAACAAATCAATAGTCATACTAGAATTGTTCACAATTAATCGCCAAAATGGTTAAAAGCCAAGCTATAACAATGTCTCTCAGTCCTTAAACCCTAAACTTCAAAACTTGAAGTGACCTGTTCACCAATTTTTCTATTGAAAAAATCTCTAGGCAAGTCTAGAGTCTCTCACAATTATAAAAAGAAATAGATATTTCATACAAAAAAATCATAGTTATTTAATAAGAAAATGCTTCTTCTAAGTTACTAAATGTAGTGAAAGTGTTATTTTCCCATCAACCATCAACCCAAAATGGTTAGCTTCCACAAAAGCATCAAGCTTAAAGCTTTATGCTTGTCTTTGACAAAGAGGCTTTGTCACTTCCAATATGCTCGAGTTTGTTCATCCTAGAAAGTTTCTAACTTTGCCTAGCTTCTTCAGAGATGAGAATTCCTTGGAGAGTTTCTAAATTAGGCATCTCCTCCTTAATGGCAAAGGATTGAACAAGATTATCATAGTCATCTTTCAAGCCATTTAAGATGACTTGTACTAGCTCATCTTGGTTAATTGTAACACCAACACAAGGAAGCTCTCTATGAAGATCTTTTACTCTCATAA
The DNA here is from genome assembly GCA_029204225.1 of Diphasiastrum complanatum. Lineage (NCBI taxonomy): Eukaryota > Viridiplantae > Streptophyta > Lycopodiopsida > Lycopodiales > Lycopodiaceae > Diphasiastrum > Diphasiastrum complanatum. The sequence goes on along the minus strand of MU833032.1, from coordinate 19,224 downwards.
CATAGTTTGATGCACTCTCCTCACTTCTTTGAAAACTTTGGAAAGTCTGATTCCTAAGAGTGAGTATTCTAGAAGTATTCTTTGCTTCATAGATGGAGTTAAGTGCATCCCAAGCATCTTTGGCTGTGGTGCAAGATCTTATCTCTCTCAAAATTTCATTAGATACATTCATCTTAATGAAATTTAGAGCCATTCTAGCTCTCTTCTTGTACTTTGGTATTTCAAGTTGTGCTTGAGGCTCCTCCTCAATACCAAGTACTATGTCCATAACATTCTAAAGTATCAAAATAGACTCCATCCTAACCTTCCAAATTGGGTAATTAGAGGTACTTAGTCTTTCACCTGCTTCCAGGAGATATTCCCCCACATATGCCATAATGTGAAGACTTCTTAGTTATTGGAAAATTATATGTTTGAGCTTGTTCCAATCAAACTTAATGTTGCTTCTCTCTTTCACTATAGGTATTTTCAAGGATGTACTACCTTCCTGTGTGAAAAACTTGCTATTGTATTTGAGATAGATCTCAAATATTCCACAAAACAAGATTTTCTAGATCATATACTCAAAATGGATTGAGACACAAATACAAGTTTGAATCCTACTTTTGGCACATGTTAGATGCTTCAAAAGAAAACACTAATGATACTCAGAATGCTCAAATGTGTTCAATTACATCAAACTTAGCCTTGATCTTCAGTTTCTTGTGTAGGATGCTCAAAACAATGGATTCAGAATCAAGCAAGATTGAATCAAATCAAAACATGGTCACTTGGATTTTGGACCTCTCCCTATCCTCTTTAAGAGCTTATAACTCTTGATACACACATCAGATTGATTTGGAATCAATTTCTATGGAAAGTACTCTTTATAAGCTTTCCATCAAGCTTTATATAAGACCACTATTTTTGGATCAACTAGCAAGGAAATAGAAGGAACTAAAAATCACTGATTTTCACATGTGCGAAATTTCAGAATTTTGTACAATCACTGTTCAGACCTGAAAAATCAGTTTCTATCCACTTTGATCCAAACACTTTTCAGAGAAAGGTAAAGAAAAGTGATTAACTGCTTTTTTGCTTGAATTAGCTCTCAAATTCTTGAACAATCAGAAATGTTAGCATGCAAAACTTAATTTGGCTCTGATACCATGACAAAATTTTCAGAATGTTCACACGTGTGGGAATGATCCACAAGTATGATTGATCTTATTAAGCTTTATGATCAGCACAATAATCTGATTCTAGATTGAATAGCAAGATCTAGTACAAAATTTAATGGCTTAACCAAAATCTAGCATGCTAACAGAGAATGATAGCTTTACTTTCAAGAGAGTAAAAGTACAAGAATTTAGTGTATGAGCATTAACCTCAACACGAGTTAGAGAGAGAAAGAGAGAGATATATTCAAGCAAAATATGATATAGATCCAAAATGGCATGGAATAGCTACAAAGCTTTGGTTCTTCATCAAAGATTATGAGAATAGCTACACATATTTATGGAGTTTGAGGTAGCTTGAGGTAGAACCACATCCATTCACCTTTCAATCACATAGAACGTGAAAACTAGAGTCTAAGTGACATTTGTTACATCTCATGCATGTATCTCTACCTACTTTTACCAAGTGTCTTATTTCTAACTAGAATTGTACAAATCATCATGCATGTGTCCATTTCACTTTGTGCATGCCTTGATGTCACTGTGGATCACTTACAATAAATGCATGTGATATGCCACGAGTTTCTACAAGCATATTATTGCTATTTCTAAGTCCAAAATTTATATGCAAGTTGTAATCATCCAACTAGATATGACATAGCCATATAGCTCGAGTTTCATCTGGACCAAATTTGACATTTACATTTATGAAACAACATACTTGCATAGTAAAAAGTTTGTAGCAAGCCTAAAGTCAAAATATATGATACTTATTCTCAACACTCGCTCCCTATATGTACGCCACTCACGCTTCAATACAACCACCGAGATTTTTAGGAGATCACAGAGAGAGTTTGAGTCTTCAAGTTTTTTCTTCTCTCTGCTCTCATAAGCCTTCTGCTTGCTAAGTACTTCTGTTTCTGCATTGTCGTATGAGAGCAACCATAAATTCATTGCTGAAGATTGTCTTAAAACTCATTGGTCATTTCATTACCTGCGCGATTGAATAATCAATTTCTTGGAACCTAATTGTGATGTTAACATTTAAAATCACTGTTACATTACACTGACGTATATCCCGACTTGCACATCCTAAAGCTTGCTCTATGTTGTTGTAAATCAATGCTCTAAACTTTGCATATGGATACTTGTGCAGTTTAACTTAGTAGTCAGTTGTTCTTTTGAATGAGCATTATCTGTTGTTGAGGATAGATTGTCAAACTACATTTGGATTGTACTGAGACATTTGTATGTTTCTCTGCCTTGGTTTATCTGACGCAACAGACCTTGCTTGTTTGACAAACTTTATTAGGTGCACAGACCGATATATTGGACTGGCCGATAGATCGGATACACTAATCAGTAATGCAACATGTATGATATGAGATTTGTAAGCATCAATATCTTTTGCTTTTGTATGTTTGAAACCACATCCTAACTGGTGATACTGGTCACCGATACTCCTAAATGTCCATTGACAACCAGCTTTTAATCCAAGAACAATTAATGAGATAAAAATATCTATTGTTGAAAAAGTAGTGTATTTCTGCAGGCTTGTTCTAAATGCAAGTTTTGTGAAAGTCCTTGAAGATGGCCAATTGGGTCTTCAATGACTTCAAGTTATTAAACTTGACATCTGAACTTTGAAATTATGATAGGATTGGTTACCCTTTGCTGGAGATTAGCCGGAAGCCCGTTATAAACGTTCTTCAAATAAATTGGCTATCTAAGTTTGTGATTCATGCAGGTATCAGATGAGCAGACATAGAATCAAAGTTGGTTTCACCTGATCCTAGATCAATGATCAATAAACATGCAGGAAGAATCATGAAATAGAAATTAGTCATTCACCAAGGAGGCAACTATGGGCTTAATCTCCAATAGTGCCCCTTAAGGCCATGGTTGGTGCCTTGGTATCTTCGTCAGATTCAGCTTGTTGAAAACTTTCTGGTGCTTGAACCTGGGAAGCGCTTTGGTGAAGATGTCTATGACCATTTCTGTTGTGGAGCAGTATTAGAGGATCACTTGCCCTGAGAAAACTTTCTCCCGAATGAAATGATACTGGATTTCTATGTGCTTGGATTTGTCATGAAATCTGGGATTCAGTGACAGTGAAATACAGCTCAAGCTATCACACAAAATGGTGGTAGTATTAAAATGAGTGTAATGTAAGTTGTGAAGTAATAACCTGATTCATACAGTTTCTTTTGAAGCTTGACATGCTGCGATGTACTCTACCTCTATGAAGAAAGCGCAACTGATTTCTGCTTCCTTGAGTTCCACAAAATCGGTCCCCCTACCAGATAGAAACAAAACCCGAAGGTAGATTTTTTGGTAGAGACTGTTCCTCCCCAATCTGAGTCGGAGTAGCCTCGCAGGATGAGTGGGTCGATAGCATTTCCATTGTAACATAAGATGTGATCTAAACTTTCCTAAATATATCTCATGACTCTCTTCAATGCCTTCCAACGAGAGATCCTAGGATTAGACAAGAATTGACTCAACGTGCTAATAGTATATGCTAAATCTGGTCTAGTACACAACATTACATACATTAGAAATTCGATTAGTGAATGATAAGGCTACTTTGCTAAGTCGAGTACTTCACTATCAGTCTCAGCACAAGAAGGTTTAGTCAATACTATATCTGGATCCATTGGAGTATCAATTGATTTGCAATCAAACATATGAAACTTTTCCAAAATGCCTTTTAGATATGCTTGCTGGCTAAGATAGATCTTCTTCTGAAGTTTATTTTTAGTAATGTAAATTCCTAGCAAAGAATGGACAGCTCCTAAATCAGTCATGTCAAATTTCTTTGACAGATCACTCTTAGTAGTGTGCAGTAGAGAAGTGTCGTTAGATAGAATAAATGCATCATCTACGTAAAGAACTACGTGAACTGAATTGGTGTCTATATGCTTTGAATAAACATTACAGTCAGCTGAATTGTTTGCAAATGCTAATTGAATGAGATAAGAGTTGATTCTATCGACCCATGCTCTTGCGGCTTGTTTCAGACCATAGATTGCTTTGTGCAGCTTGCACACTTTGTGCTCTTACCTTTGACTTTGAATCCTTCCGGTTGGAAGGTATACAGCTCATCTTCGACATTGTCGTTGAGAAGTGTTATCTTGACATCCATTTGGTGCATTTTGAGGTCTTTCGTGGAAGCTAACACAATCAGAGTCCTGATTGACTGCATCTTGATGACAAGACTAAATTTTTTCTAATAATCCACTCCTTGGACATGAGTCAATCCTTTAGCCACCAATCGTGCTTTCCATTTTGCAATGGAACCATCAGAGTTGATCTTCTTTTTGAAGATCCCCTTGTTGATAACTCTCTTGTGAGTGGGGAAGTCAACCAGCGTCTAGGTCTGATTTGCCAAAAGTGAGTTATACTTGCTTTCCATAGCTTCTTGCCACTTCACAGCATCCTTGGAGTTAATTGCTTCGGCAAGGCTCTCTGGTTCTTTTGATGAAGTCCAGAATGATTGAGGTGCATACCTCTCAAGTGACTGTCCGAGTTCGTGAGGATCTGCGGACGTCGGGTTGACCAGGATGTGAAGATGCTTCTTCTTGAATTTTTTCAGATCTATTCGAGCTAGCTTGCTACGGTTTGATGGTAGGTACTATCGTCTGCTCGGCTTCTGTAGCTGTAGCTGCAGGAGAAGGAGCATCAATGTTGGAAGAATCCATGCTATGTAAAATAGGATGAAATGACATTGCATCGTTTATCGATGGTTGTTTGAAATCATAGTATGCATGTTCTTGAAATATTACATCCCTAGAGACAAATATCACATTGGCGGATGGATCATAAACTTTCTAAGCTTTATGTTCATCAGGATAGCCAATGAAAATACATTTATTTGTCCTATGATCTAGCTTCTTCCTAAGTTGTTTAGGAATGTAAACAAAACATATACAACCAAATATTTTTAAATGACTGACAATAGGGCACTTGTGCCCATGCCAAACTTCATGAGGAGTCTTGTTGTTGATGGCTTTGGTGCTGGATCTATTCTGTACGTAACAAGCTGTGGTAGTAGCTTCTGCCCAAAACTTCGCAGGTAGGTGTGCTTGATGTAGCATGGATCTGGCTGAGTTGAGAAGAGTTTAATTCTTCCTTTCTACAATTCCATTCTGTTGAGGTGAATAGGAAGTGGTGAACTGGCTTCTAATACCATGTTCAGCCATGTAGTCGGACATCTCATTAGAGATGCATTCGCCGCCTGATCGTTGGTCCACCAGGCCTTTGCTTGATCACCATCTTTTGGTTTCAGGTTTGCACCTTCTACTACATCCCAAAGATCTCTATTTATCAACATCATTATAAGTTTTAACTTTCAAATGTAGAAGTTAGAACCATTGAACTTGTCAATGACTCTAGCTTCACTGAGTGATGAAGATGAAGAGCTACCTATATGAGACATGATAACAGTATACAAATAGAACAAACTTAATCTCTCGGTTTATTTTGAGCTATGCTCTGATACCAATCTGATGGGGCAAGGGAGATAGAAGAACGCGAATAGAGAAGAGAGCAGAAATATTGTGAAACAACTCTTCTGTTCTAATCAACTACTAAATGCAAAAACAGTCTAATAGACAGCTTATGCTAAATGTAATCACAGCTTTAAGTGTTCTAATTGCCCAACAGGATCTTAAAAATTAATTCATATTCTAAACAAGAGTACAGTCCACCGAAGAGATTAGAGATGGTTTGAATGTCGAATTACTGAAATCAAATTCAACATGAAGTATAGTTTTGAAATAAATGGAAGAGCAGTATGATAACGCGAGTTTCTTAGACGTCAACGACAGCCATCATCTGATCAAAAATTGAGGAGTCGTAGACGTTCGTGTTCTAATCAGAGTGAGTAAACAAGCACGATCAGTCAGCAATGAAATTGCATTCAATCACAACAAGCATTCATCTATGTTGTACAAAGATAAAAGCAAGCTACTGCTATATTACACTGAAGCACACTACAAAATAGCAATTACAACAAAAAATGACGGCATAATTGGGAGGCTCAAATAATGTGTCTCATGGATGGAGCAACTCGTAATTTGTGCTTGGATGATCTATTTATAGACTTCATCCGTGTATTAATTACATTGAATGCTTGTCACCTGATTAGAAAAGCCGTTGTACTTGGAAGTATATGGCTTTTGTGACAACTGTACACAGTATTTACGGTCAATAATTCAGCATCATTGATGCGGACAAGGACATCGCTGGAACATTCCTCGTTTATTTTAGACGACCTTCGGGATTTTTCTCTCTTCGCATTTTTCGCAAGAAGCTGAAGGTGCCCTCAAAAAGATGGTGATGTCTTTAAAACAGTTTAACGCATGAAAAAAGATGACCTTCGGGATTTTTTCTCTCTTTGCATTTTTTGCAAAGAGCCGAAGGTGTGTTAAAAACAATAAAACTTTTGAACTATGCAAGTGTCGCATTTTGGGGAAATGTGAAAAAGCCGAAGCTGTTGAAAACATAGTGTATTTCTGCAGACTGTCGAAAAAGTAGTGTATTTCTGCAGACTTGTTCTAAATGCAAGTTTGTGGAAGTCCTTGAAGATGGCCAAGTCTTCAATGACTTCAAGTTATTAAACTTGACATTATGACAGGATTGGTTACCCTTTGCTGGAGATCAGCCGGAAGCCCGTTGTAAACATTCTTCAAATAAATTGGCTGTCTAAGTTTGTGATTCCTGCACGTATCAGATGAGCAGATGTAGAACCAAAGTTGGTTTCACCTAACCCTAGATCAATGATCAATAAACATGCAGGAAGAATCATGAAATAGAAATTAGTCATTCACCAAGGAGACAATTGTGGGCTTAATTTTCAACAATTTTCATAGGTGATGGAGCTATATCATGGATGTCGAAGAAACAAGCCACTATCTCATTATCATCTAGTGAGGCCGAGTACAAAGCTCTTACACATTGCACAAAGGAGATGGTATGGATCAAGAGGATATCAAGGATCTTCACTTGCTAGATTTTTCAGAGAGCCCAATCATCTTTTGTGACAATAAATCATCCCAAAGATTGGCAACCAATCCTATCTTTCATCCTAGGAGCAAGCATATTGAGGTGCCATATCATTTTGTGAGGGAGCAAGTCATTGCAAAGGAGGTGGAGCTTCAACATGTGTCCTCGAGAGAATGTGTAGCTGATATCTTCACCAAAGCATTGGGAAAGGACTTGTTCATGAAGCATAGGACATCACTTGGAGTGTTATCAAAGTCCATGCTAAAACTAGTTGAAGAGGGAGTGTGAAAGATTCAACTAGTTTGATCATATTTGTTATATGTCCATATTTGGCATATTGAGGCCAACTCTATTTTTAGACTCAGAGATTGAATTTTCAAAGTTTATTAGTCTAATTTTCATTTGAATAGACACTTTTTGAAAGTGTGGGAAAGTTAGAAGGCGAGTTTGAGTAGGTTCAAATTTGAATGTTGGGTAATTTGAATCTAGACTTAAAAATAGTAGGGTTAGCATTTTGGAGGGAAAGCCAAGTGGCCAAATAGGGTTTGGACCTACTATAAAAGGATGTAACTCGTGGAGAGAGTGGTATTCTCTCTTCTCTATCTCATTTTGCTTATACATGGTTCTCTTGGGCTCTACTATCCATTGGTGCACTATACTTGTGATTGCATGCAATTTTATGTGTAGAATATTTGCTATTTTTGGATCCATGCGTGTGAAATATAGTAGCTTGCTGGTTTTGTACGGACAACAACAGTACTTTATCATTTAATTCAAGTTTGATCAAGTTCTATTAGTGTTTGCATCTCATTTTGTGTGTAGCTGCTGATTTTTCTACATTGCTGAGATAGGTAGTGTATTTCTCTTTCTAACCAAAGATCTTTCAAGTGGATTGGATCTTAATGATCTGAAATCTTTCACAGTATTCATTGCATCATTGAAACGGTTTTTCTTTTAGTTATCAACATCAGATTTAGATGATTTTCCACATTCACTTTTGGGTATATCATTTATTTTTACTAATCTCTCCATGACCATTATTAGTGGCAATTCCAAAGGTAATTGTATTTAGAATTACTTAATCATGTGCTTTCCTTTAATTTGTTAAGTTTGTTTTAGATCAAGCACAACACACCTCCTGCCCTCTCGAGCCATGTCTAGTAGTACATGATACTGCCGGATTGCCTTCATCATCTCAATTGCTAAGTCTAATCTCAATGTCACTAGCTACTAGCTATAGTTGTTTCATCCTAAAATAATCATGTTTACTATGAAAACTATAAAAGAATTCTAAGTCTGAGTGTATATTTGATTCTACGAGAAAGATGAATGTTACTCTATTTAAAGAACCAAGTGGAAGTTTTACCTTAATCTGGGACCTTAAGTCAAAAAAAAATTTCAAATCATATTTCCATTTTTAAGTAAACTAGTTCTATATATATAACAACCCTAATGGACAACATTAGTCAAAGAACAACAATGTTAGCCATAATTTGTTGAGACTTTGACGAACAATATCATGTCTAGGTAGTAATTGAAACTTTGACTAATAGTGTTATGTTCAGGTAGTAAATGAAACTTTGCGATTGATTAACTTGGCGATTGGAAGTTATCGAGAAGTGGTTGAAGATGTCCACATAAAAGGTAACATCTATTGAAATCTCAATACCTCATATAATAGAAAATCTCATAGTTGAATATGAAATTTGCCAATAAATAGGGAAGAGAGCATTCATACCCATGCAATTAGGCCTTCTATGTTCAAAGCAATCAAAGAGCTTATAATTGGTTTTATGATTACATTATTCTTTGTGACTTGGCATTAGCTTAACATACATGCATAAGATATAAGTATTGTGCTTTCTAACTAATTTCCCATGTTTTTCTCTATGGGTAGAAGTGATTTGAGATTTTTCATTCATTCTCTAGAATTAATGAAACATGATTCAAAAAAATACAAAAAATAGTGAAATAAATTATTTTAAGTTTTGAACCCTCATAATATTCGCCCTCATACTATTCACCCATGCAAATCAATAACTAACATGCTAATTTGAACATATAGCAGGAATAACAATCCCAAAAGGTTGGAAAATTATTGTAGTTTACCGCACAGCTCACTTGAATGCATCAACTTATTGGGATCCCCATAAATTTGATCCATGGCATTGGGAGGTATGGCAATAATGATCTTTGTACAAAGTTGTCTTTTCTTGGTTTATATCCAATGATGTTGGCTTTGTTATAAAAGAAAGTGAGTTAAAGTTGAGCTAATCAATCTTTGTTAATGTGACAACTTGGACCATTTTGCACTTTTTAATATAGAACAAACTTGAGTTAGATTATGTTTCTAGCTTGGCAAATGTGTTAAGACTACTTTTAAAGGTGATAAATCAAGAGATATGGTTGAGCCTTCACACATTTTTCCTTCAACAATTTCCATAATGTTTTCATCATTCATCTTGTCTTCAAAAAGATTAAACTCTGTTCAAATAATAAATGTCATTATCTCTCTATCGAAGTATCTTGTTTTTTTTTTTGGATATGTTATATCAATAGTTACGTGCAATAAAATTCTATTAATATATAGAAATCATTGCTAAATAGTTTCGTACATTACTTTTTGCTTATGTAATGATCTGATTTGGCCTTATTTTTAATGTGTTGAATATTTCTAGAAACATAACCCTTCCTACCAAGAGTCCTTCATGCCATTTGGATGGGGTCGAAGATATTGTCCGGGGGCGGATTTGGCTCGTTTGGAGATCTCTTTCTTTCTCCATCATGTAGTCACAAGATACTGGTAAGATCTTTTTTTCTTAACATTAAACTTTACTTTATTTAAGAATTGAAACCATCTAAGCTACTTCTTGCAGTTGTATATTTATGTATGCATACATGTACACATATAGACACAAACATATATATGTATAACACACATATTCGCACATATGTGTAAGTTTGTGTGCATGCATATGAGTGCATGTGTTCATAATTAATGGACTAAATTGATGCACTTGTAAGGCATTTAAGTATATATATATATAATGGAGTTACACTATCATGATGAGAAACATAAATTTAATGGTTTTTTATAGATCTCAAAACACATGCAACAACAAAAAAAGTGCCAAATTATAAAGTGGCAGAAATTAAGAGACATAAGCTGTCAAATTTCAAATGTTGACAAATAATTATAGTTGATAATTGAGAGCATTATAGATTACAAGCATGAGACTTAGCTAGACACAATAACTTGACTTCTAGTTTACAAGTCTCAATTGTTATCGAAGACTATGGATGTCATGTAGGCTGATGACAAGAAATACTAAGGCAATACATAACATGACATTATAATTGAGTGTCATCCTTCTTGTCAAAAATTTCAAGACACTACAAGTGCAGCAACATTTTGCATCATTGTCATTGGTACAATTCAAAGAAAAGAAAACTAGGAGGATTCAAACACACAACTACTTGCTACTCTCTAACCAAGACTCTATCTAGAATGACTCTCTTTTGGAAAAACTCCAAAAGAAAAAGAAAATTAGTGAAAAGTATCGTTCATCCAACTATCTATGGCTTGGTTTGATATTGGTGTTATGGTACTAATTGATTTGAAATTTCATTTGAACAAGTTCTTCAAAAATCAAGAGCATTGAAGATACATAAAATGACAAAAATTCTATAAGTCCTCTAATAGCCTGAGATATTTGATTATTGTCACACCAAAGCCATATTAAATCTTAGCCACAATTTTAAAATGTCGAAGCTACCAATCTAGATCCTTCATATTGAGAGCAATATGACTAGCCTCCACTGGATATCACTACCGAAAATAGACCAATAGGAGTAGGGGACCAAATCTTTCACATGCACATAAGCTAAAAATTAAATTTCAAGACTACAAAAATATCGTTATAACTCATCTTTGTTAGATTTCTTATGCTCAGCCTTAAAACAAATCGTTCAAGTAATGAGCATCCTGAAAAACCGAAGCCCAACAACATATTTTTAGGCCTTCACATTTTTTCCCTTTGAGATTTTCTATGACTTAGAAATCATTTTTAAGACACCTTCGTCTTTTTCGCTCCTTAGCAAAAAATGCGACACATTGGTTAAGTGGCCAGAATACCTTAGAAATCATTTTTAAGACACCTTCATCTTTTTCGCCTTTTTTTGCTTCTTAGCAAAAAATGCGACATACTGGCCAAGTGGCTAGAATACCTTAGAAATCATTTTTAGGCACTTTCCCCTTTTTTGCGTTTTTGCTGACCGACTTCGTCAATGGATGAGTAACCCTAAACAGCTGGACAAACAAATATCCCAAAGGCGGTTGATGGTTACCAACTTTTGTACATATGCAAAGACTAGCATATATAGCCTTAAAGGCTTGTAAGATATTTCCTCTCTATATTAGCTAAAACAAGCTATGTAAATTTTAATTTTTGGAAATTCTCTTTTAAGCAAAGTTATCTGTAGCCAGCGTTATCACGCTTAGCAAGCTGAAGTTATTACTTCAAGCCATTGTACTCACTATTGACTTTTTTTTATCAGAGTGCAATTTTGTCTCACTACTGCGTCGTTCATTTGCACAAACTACATGAATTCTTCTACTTGAATATATCTACTGCTAACTGTAGTGTTTCCGTTCCTATACGCTTACGCTCTGAGCAACCGAGCCTCTGTTGTGCTCACGACCACCATTTTATGACATGGTATTAGAGCAGGCATTTCAATAATCTGCATTTTTACTGCGGATTATCAGTCTTGTTTCTATCAAGACGTCTTTCTAGCAAACGCGCAGCCAACAATATTCTGACAGTCATTGTTTCTACCAACGATCTCGTTCAACCAAGATGGATCCATCATCCAGTTCATCTCTCATTGACAAACTCGATGGAGATAATTACCATCTCTGAAAATTCAAGATGAAGGTTATACTTCTAGCCAAAGAACTATGGGACATCGTTGATGGCACTGAACTCAAACCAAAAGGGGATGCAGCCATCATCACCAAGTGGAGACTGAGAGATGGCAAAGCATTTGCCATGATCACCCTCAACATAAAGGACACTCAGATCAGCAACATACGTGCTGCTCAGACAGCTAAGGATGCATGGGATATCCTAGCAACTCTCTACGACATTAGGACGTTACATCCAAGCTCCATCTGAGAAAAAAAAATTTCAACCTCAGAATGTTCTGAAGCAGATAGTGTTTCGAGTCACCTCAACACTTTCAAAAATCTCATGGAGTAGATGACTGCAATAGGCTCAGTCATAGAATATTTCAATGCACTCATGACTCTATTATCGAGTCTACCTGAAGCCTGCGAAAATTGGGTAAGGGCAATTTCTACCCAGGAGCACCTCACTCTATCAAGAGTAATCTCGCTGCTCCTACAAGAATCAGAAGATCAGCATTCTCCTCAGGCTCAAGATTGGATCCTCAAGCTCTATATTCAAAAAAACAAAAGTTTAGATCCAAGAAATCTATAAAGTCAGGCTCTACTGACAAAAAGAGCAACATGTAGTCTGGACCAAATTCTAGTTTAGGATCAAATTCAAGCTCTTCATTATTCCAACCTGTGCAGAACTATTCTGTAGATATTGTAAGAGGACTGGTCATGAAATCAAGGACTGCTGAACTTTAAAGTACAACAATGAAAAGAGAAAGCAGTTCCAACAACAAGCACATAGTGCTACAGCCAGTCACTCAAATCAGCAACAAGAAGAAGAAGATGAAGCAGCTTTCATGACCAAAGTCGGAGAACAACAAGATATCAATTTCTGATATCTAGACTCCGGAGCAACACAACATTTGACTCACCATTACGATTGGTTCAAAGACTACAAGTTGTTCACCCACTCTCGAGTTGTGCAACTTGGAGACAACTCATCGCATTCAATCAAAGGTGAAGGAACAATCAGGGTTGAATCCAAAAGAGGTGAAGTCAAGTTGTTGTCCAACATTCTTCACATCCCAAATCTGACCAAGAATCTGCTCTCAGTTAGCTGAAACACCAATTTAGATCGGAGGGTTGAATTCGATACATAAGGCTGCACAATCCTTGACAAATCCCGAAAGGTTCTAGCCTACGGAAAAAGAAATGGCTATCTTTACAAACTCAGCCATTGTTATTCTTCTAACAGTCAAGCTCTTCACACAGCCACTTCTGAAACAACTGATATGTTGTGGCATTTCATACTTGGCCATCTTAACTACAAGAGTATTCAACAAATGTCAACTTAGGATCCAGTGCAAGACTTGCCTTTAGTCAGCAAGCCAACTTCTCCATGCGAAAGCTGTATTCATACATTGCATCTAGACTAGAATTTCTAGATTATTTGATGAAGTACCAGGAAGTTACCATTTACGGCAAGTTTAGGGCAATTGGCCAAATGATATTTTAGTAGATATAAATAGCAATACTTGAATGGACAACATATAATTGTATCCTCTTTTTATGTGGAGAATTCATCTCTTTTGATTCTATGTCCATCTCATGTGTATTTCTCAAGATATCTTGATTTTTAGTGTATAGAATGTTAATTTTGTGATTAATCTTGCTTCCACACATGGAAGGATAGTAGGCTGATGTTATTGTATGGAAATGTACAGTACCTTATTGTAATTTTATGCTTATGATCAGATCTTAGTAATTTATGCAATTCTAGCATGCTAAAATTGATGATTGTAGCTAAATCTAGATCTGCATCCAAATTTGGTGAAGATCTTGTTGATCCATTAAGTGTGTTTTGGATTTGTATTTTTTGTAGAGCGTTCTTACTAAACGGTTGAACTTGGGACCTATACCATTATCAAAAGAACCCTTGTACTTTCCCGGTTACAAAAGAACAAGCAGCATCCTCAACATTGGAGCAACGTGGGAGAGTGAGCAACACAACATCACCCTGCCTATCAAGCACAAGTGATACGAGGATGAAGTGGCAATGATAGATGGAGGATCGGGAGTCAACCTAATCTCCACTATTTTATACCAAAAATGGGATTTACACAGACTGAAGCCAGCAAAATTTGCTATCAAACTAGCTGACCAATTTTGCATTAAACAAAAAGGAGTAGTTGAAGATATTCTAGTAATTAAGATAGCGGTAGTAAAATTTGTGATCATCTTCGTGGTGACGAAAATTCTAGAATCCCCTTTCGCCTATCGAGTTCTATTGGAAAGACCTTAGTTGAGAGTCATGCAAGTGGTTCACAACTAGGGAACAAGAAAACTCAACTTTGAAAATAGAGAACATGCAATAAAGGTAGATCCGACCACTTGCACGATGAAATCGATTGCTCTTAATGTGGATGATGACTCCACCACCTACCATAGTATTGATCGCCCAAGACCAGTGAAGGGTGGTCATTATGATTCTCAATTTGACATTGTGCGTTGGATGAAAGCATTAGCCAAACACTATACTTTCAACATGGTATATTGAATATATACGTCAAATTCGATAATTATATGTTGTATAACAATTTTGCGACTTGACTCAATTTACTTGAATTTGCATTAAGTATCTACAAATTTAGTATCAAAATATGCCATAGCAGGGCACTCATCATTCTAAGAATCACCAAATGAAGATCTGACTAGAATGTCCAATTATAGGTTTGGGCCCTCATATGATTATTAATTACTTTACAGGCCAAGCCCTGAATGATGAGGCATAACTAATAACCATATACACCTGGAGTGACCGACTATCCACGTCACGAATTATTCCGTTTCTTTCTTGACTTTTTGGACGAAACAGATCTGGATGCAGAGAATTTTTGGAGGAAAAAAAGCAGTATGGGACATCAGTGATTCTAAAGGAGATTTCTTGGGTAGAATGATTTGTAGACAGATGGTTAGTGATTATTGTAATGGTAATACTAATAGAGTCCATTGGTTTTTTATCAAGGGTATTTTGGGAATTATGAGATATAGATCGATCCCTAAATGGTATCTCATTAATTACAAAATATGGAAGCCCTTAAGGCTATTTCTCTATTTTATTAGACCTCTACTCTTTAGAAATTTCTTAATACATGACAATTGGATTGAGATTCATATAATTCCTTCCAGTTTAGAACTCTGTTCTGAAGGATTGTTATAATTATATGAAATTGTACCTCCATATATGATCTGTGAATATGGCTCGGAACTTAGGTTTTCTGAATCCTAATGTTAGTCTCTATTTGATAGTTGATTATTGAGAGGTAATATTTCTATCATTCGGGATAAGATATTCTACGATTCTGAGAAAAAGGTCTTGGTTGTAATAGTATCGGATACTCATTACCGACTTTTTCGAATCTTTGATATCTTATATGTTTCTCCTGGGAACTTTTAAATCAAAATTATGAAAAAAAAATTAAAAAGAGGGGAAGAAAAGATAGGAATAAATCTTTCGAGGAATCAGCCAGTTGCATTGATATTGAAAAAAAAAAAATCTTGTATGTGTGCAATGGTAGAACTATCCAGTTTGAAATAGACAAACTCTCTAAGTGATTATTTTGTGTAATCTAGAACTAGAGGAGTTTTGGGGTTATTGAGCTGTGAGATGTTCATTAATATGGGAAGTAGTGGTAAAGATTAAATTAAGATTCGCTGATTGTTACCAAGTACCATTTTGATATGGATTGGATCAGTGGAATAAAGCTTTAATCTTAACTCTATGTCCAGAGATGTCTATATGAGTTAGCCTAATATTGGTTTGTATGCTAAAATCTGTTGTAGGCTGATTGGTAGAAGGAATTTTGTTAATAAGAGTTAGATGGCTAGAAAACTTGTGATGTGGAGTTATTCACTTCAAAGATTTCCCAAATATGTTATTTACTCATGAGAAATAGAGTTCTTTGGTAGCTGAGTTGCAAGATTCTCAGTGAATTATGTGAGTAACATATGCAAATTGTGGATATCTGTCAGTTTATAGCCTATGTTTATGTATAGGAACATAGTTGGATAAGTTGGTTATGTACATCTTAATCTTGTGGATCTACTATGTGTTTCCTATGTACTGAGTTTATATCGTATACTTAAACTAGTCAGAGTGCATAGACATATGAACAAGTAATGTAGGTTAATATCTCTTTCTGTGGAAAGGATAATTCATTAACTTATTTATGGTTTGGAAGAACATCTAAATGTGGTGTTATACATGTATAATTGAGATCTGCACCTAGACTCTTAAGATTTATGAATCATTTACAATTGACTTGAGTAATGGATTACTCCTGATTAGAAGTCAATTGGATAAATAAGCAGTGTGAAGAGAATTCACTGGAAACTGTTTATTTTCATCTATATTGCTTATAAGTCACATGATTAGTGAGTCATTTGGATTCATTTATGAGAATTGTGCTTACCTTTACAAATTGTAGTCAAGGAATGCTTGTACACTATCTTTCAGCCTAAAATCGCTGGTTAATTAGGAGCAGTTAAGTCTATCAAGATTGAATGGTTGCTATTTTTTGGCATATGATACTAGAGATAGAGCACTTATCTCATAAGAGTATCTTAGGTACTCCAAGACTGAGTTGAAGTCATTTTTATCTTGATGGATCTCGTAAGAGATTTTGGTGGGATGAGTTTTGTACCAAGAAGCATTTATGACAGGTCTACAAGTAATTGTGGATAGTCTTGGACTATAATTGTTTTGGATCTTTAACTTTTGAACATTGATTTCCAATGTAAGGTGAGGACTCACCCAGTGATTCATGTAAATTTAGGTACATGAAGGTGATGTTATTAGATTGGAGAGAATCAAATCCAATAGGAAAATTTATCTTTTAGTGTACTTCTAAAAGGTCGATATAGTACTTCAGTGTAGAGGCAAATAATTTGAGAATAATTCCATTTCTAAATACTTTTTTGATATTGAAGTCAAACTAAAGATTGATTTTCAAGGTAATTGTGAAAGTTAAATGATTGATTTGTTAGCTTTTAAACTTAATCTTCAGGTTTGGTCGACTGCTCATCCAGTGTATCATGTAAATTTACGTTATATGATGATGATAGTCTGATGTATTGAAGATTTTGCCCATTTGGAAGATTTATCGCTCAATGTACCTTTGGACCCTGAATGAGTACTCAGGATCAGAGACAAACAATTGAGGAATTGTTCTATCTCTGTGTGCTTGAGATATCCAATATCTATTCCAGAATCGGTGCAAAGAACTTAATTCTTTTAACAAGCTATAACTCTCTTGGTTGTTACAGTCATTATAGAGAAATACTCTATAACTGAAAAGAATCCATATTACTAGATTCCTATATGGAGCACCTTCTATCTGCATTACTTTGCAAGATCCAAATCCAATTGCAAAACATAGATGGTTCCATAAATGGATTATCAATCTTGCCACTACTTTATCCTTAGAATCCTCGAATTCTTAAAATTCTAATTTACACTGGGGAAAAGGAATTCAAATTCCCAGAGGCAGTCTTCTTAAATAATTCCCAATTTTATTCTCACTTGCAATTAGTTATACTTCAGGAATTGAATGTAAATTAAATAATTGGATCCTTAAGACCAACAATCATCTACATCTCCGACTTCCACTCTTTTCCCCCCTTCCAAAAATGGTTCAGGTTAACAAAACCCCCAATCGGTACTAGGAAAAAGTTCAATTTGGTATCGCTAACTTTAGCACTATCACCCAAACAGTTTTGATTTGTTCATTAAGTGCCGCACTTAATCCCTGGCAAATCCCCTTATATACCAACATAAAACTGTTCTACTAGATTTACATTATGTTTGGTCCTTATTGATCTCCAGAACAAGAAATGCTCCATAATTGACAGATTCACAAAATCTTTAACTAAAAGTGAAGGGTACAATGATCTTAACAATCGACTGATTTCAACTCTGTAAGATCATTCACTTTATAAGTCATTTCTGTTTGATCAATAACCAAAGAATTGGAACAAATCGAAAACATCCATGGTTTCTTCAAATTTTACGTAAATTGGGATTTTCATGTTCCATTCAATATGGACCTAAACTATGAAAATCGACCAAACATCGACTTGACAGTTTCACAGTTACCATCTCATATTGGAAGGATTCTGAAACATCCAGCATGCATCCTATATGACATGCAGTGATTTAAAAAAAAATCAATTTTTACGTAAATTGCCAACAAATTGGGAAAGTAGCACTAGGATTCACAAAATCAGTTCGAAATGGACCAACTGTGAAAATCGATTAAAATGATCGATTTATCAAATTCACAAGCACTATCACATATCAAATTCGACATGCACAGCATTTTTTAAAAAAACAAAAGAAATCCCATAATTAGCCTAGCCACTAGGAAATCTGCTTTTTGAACTAGAATTGCCAAAAATGGCTTCATGCAAGAAATCTTCTGATCAATCTATTGATTACGCATGCAACATGCATCCATGCATGCATACAGGTCTATCCATACATTTTCATCAATAGACAAGCACTACATTGAGTTACAAGCATCCATGCATCAGAACATTTCAAAAATTACGCAAATTTTAGCTCAAAAATGCCAAACTTCCGACAGCCATAACTTTCTCTACAGGACACCAAATTGGTCGCTATAAAGCACAGTACGGAGGGAGAGTGGGTCTACAAGGCACTTGCCATGTCACCTTGCACCCCTGCCTTCACACGTGCGAGCAATAAATGCATGAAAAATAGGAAGGAGGGCCGCACTTTTGGAGAGAGAAATCATCAAAAATTCAACTCCAGCGCAATAAGCCTTGGATCAGAGGTTACAAGCAGTCTACTAAGGTGTATTAGAGAGGCATAGAAGCTTCTAACAGGTCCAGAAAGCAATCATAAGCTCAGATCATGCAAAAATTGCATTTTTGGCCTCCTTCAACAAGCAAAACTTCAACATGATGGTGTCTAATGCTCACCTATCCAAATTGGATGCATGATGGCTCAAAACAGATGCAATCCATCATATCTTTAAGCTTGTAACAAGAACCAACAGGTTTAGACCCCCAATTGAGAGGTATTCATGCTCAAAAATCATTAAAAATACACTATTTTTTGGTATTTTGAGCCCCCTAATG
>MU833031.1:0-62216 GCA_029204225.1 Diphasiastrum complanatum | reverse complement strand
CTATAAAGAGACAGACAACTGATATCAAAGATGTAAACATTTCGCACTTTTAGATGCATTATATTGAAATGAAATTTACTTTGTGACCTCATCCTTTTGTGCGCTCCTATTTTAAAGATCTCTTTTATACTTCAGTCATGTTTCTCATACATGTCATGTTACCATCATTTCTTCTGCTAAGAAAACTTGACTAGGGGGATCTTTTAGGTGGACCTTTTCTTGCTTTGGCACATTATTGTGCCTTGGCATGCTACCAGCCACAAACTTTTTACACATGTCCCCTTCATTGCGGATTATACACATATTGTGGCTTGCTAGCAAGTAATACCAACTTTTTGGATTTCTCATGATAAATTTTCTCTATTGGGCTTACGATGAACAAGTCTAAGTGCGTAGCTTAGTGTCTTTATTTATGCACAATACTCAGAAGGATTTGCTCATCATTTTTTATATTTGCCAAAGCTTGGAAATTCTCAGACTGCTTTCAAAATTCTAACTCTGTGCTTGTCCCAATGTTCAGGCTATCTTCTACCTTGTGTTTTTCCTTCACTTGATGCATTATCTACGAGATTTTGATGATCATTTTTTTGGAAATATTTGGTCAACTTTTGGGGCCAAGCACTTTTGATAAATGTGAAGGTCATTTTTTAGAAAAGAAATTTCTCTTTCTGCTTACCTCATGTATTGTTGGCCTTGTATCTACTACTTGCAATGCTCTTGTTGTTTTTCTAAGAAGTTGGGCTCTTATTGCTCTACAATAGTTTTCAAAATTCAACAAGGTAACTAGCCTCTTCTTTTTTATTTGATGGCTCATGTGAAAATCGGCAATTTTTTCAACAAGATTTTTGCAATGCTAGAGATTTACTTCCAGCCTTTTATGCCGCTCTTTGAAACTTTGGTTTCAAATCAACAATTGGTTTTTTCAAAAGTCTCTTATGAAACATCTTATTCCTTCACTCAACTTTTCGAATAATTCACCTTCTGATGCAGTTCGGGCTCATTTTCAAGTGTGAAAGCTTGAAGTTGACAATACGATACAAAACAGATCAATTCAATCACCACAACACACCATCAAGTTTCTCAAGACAAGACACAAAAAAATTGCTCTCCACAACTGTATATTCACACTATTATCACAAGTACAAACTTAAAGCTTTGTAAATACATCAGCAAGTTGCAACATCGTAGAGCAATGTGTGACACTAATGTCTTTAAATCGTAGCTTTCATGCACAAAGTGATATCTTACTTCAATGTGTTTAGTTCTTGCATGAAAGATTGGAATTTTTAGCCAATTGTATCCCCCCTTGGCTATTATAGAAGATAATAATAGGTGTATTTGTTGGAATTAAGCATCACTCCAACTCACCAGAATTCGACTCATTTGTATTCAGGTCATCAAAACACGAATCATTCGAGTCCGTCTCAATTTCTGAGCACCAGTACATTATGTAAATATACACACACATCTCTCTCTACGACAACATGCAGTCTTACTCTCTAAAGGTGAACGCCTGTGCAACCAATCAACTGGAGCAGAAGCAAGATCGACGACAAACTCTTCAAGTTCGAGATCTTTGACCACATCCTCTTCGTTCTCATACAAACTCAAAGTCTTCGGTTCGAGATCCACGTCATCCACACTGCCCTGCTGAAATGCAGACCATGTCACAATTCACTTTAGCACTTTTTAGTAACTGCACTGTTTCACGCTCATTGCCTAAGCAGTCATTATAACTGCTCCATGTACATATATACATAACGACAACTCACGTAAGTCATGAGTCAATCTATGATGGATGGATGCAAGTGGAGAAGAGTAAAACGAAGTTCCTACGCGAACACAATTTTGTCTTCATTATCTGATTCCATAGGATCAGAGATCTTAGAGAGAGTGAAAGTCATTCAGAAGATAGAGATAGTTATTTAATCTGTAACTAGCAAGTTAAGATCACTGCACACAATGCTGTGAACCATTCTTGGGCACATAATTGTGATCTGATCGTTGTACTCACAACTGTTTAATTCATATTCTCTATTCTTCTAATGTGTAATGCACTATGAATGCTTTCTGATAGTTTTCTTTCTCTATGACACTCACTCAATTCAAGACGCCTAATTGTTCGCTCCTTCATGGTTGTCTTTGACACCTACAAGACATTCCTCCATTCGATCTAAGTTAATGCTTATGTTGTAGTTTTGGTAAAGATCTTGAAATGTTCTCTATATTGGAACTGTGTCTCTTCTTCCGCACCTAATCTATTCGAGAGCACCCCAATGAGTGGTATCAGAGCCATCGTTCCAAACTACTAATTAGTATACGAATTTGTTTACTATACTTAGATCATTCATCATGGAAGGAACATCTTCAGAAAATCCGCTTGATCAACAAGTTCAACGGTGATGACTTCCACATGTGAAAATTCAAGATGAAGTTGATACTCACAGAAAAAGAACTTTGGCGTTACGTTACCGGTTCAATAGCCAAGCCGGCTGAACCTGACATGCTGACCACTTAGGAGGCTAAGGATGGCAAAACTCTTGCTATTGTATCTTTAAATCTTAAAGATTCACAAATAGCTCATGTAGCTAATTGTTCCAACTCCAAAGAAGCACGGGACATTCTTACTGGTCTAAGACAATAGATGTGTCGACTCATCTCTTTTTGAGGGAAAAGTTCTTGTCGCTCAAGATGAGTGAAGGGACCTCAGTCACAGATCATCTGAACGATTTCAATTAGCTACTCAATTAGTTAGCTGCAATAGGTTTGCCAGTATCAGATGGAGATGCTAACATGTCTCTTCTGTCTAATCTTCCTCCCTCTTACGACAATTTAGTATTGCTCTTAGTAATACTCCTTACCTGTCTCTCCAAAAAGTGACAACAGGCTTATTGCAGGAAGAAGTAAGAAGGAAAAGCTTATCCACATCAAATACAAAGACAGTTGCTCTCTATTCAAATAAGCAATAGCTCCCGAAGAAGAAATCTTCGAAGGACAAGAAGACAAAAGCTGAGCAAACTGATTCAAACCAGCAATCACAACAGCACAATCAACAATGTCAACAACATAAGACCAAAATCTTCTGCACCACGACATCAAGGATTATCGAGTTCTCAAACACACGAGGACAAGAAGAAGATGCAGTAGGCTGGAGGATCTGACTCTGCTAGAACCTCAAGAAGAACCAACTATGCTGTAGTTTGCGCCATCAAGATTGATTGCTACACTTGTTTGGATTGTTGTAGCCATATTTTGTTGCCTAGAAAATCATTGCTCAGATATCATTATTGATAACCTGTAGGCTTTGATACCATGTCACGAACTGGTTTGGTTCATATTGCGAACGTAATTGTTTCTTTTGAATTTTCTTATGCGGAAGATTACAGGATCCTAGACACACGACTACAGATCACAGAACAGATATCATTCTAGCAATCAAGACAGTGGGAAGACAAAGAGATGCACGAGATAGAGCAACTATATTATCAGTTTAATTTTTAGAGCGAGATGGTTAGTGTCTCCTCGTTGGCGGCATGACGCTCTACTCTTTCGCTATGTTCTGCTCGTTGGCAGACTTTCATGCGCAACTGTTTTGTTTCTATTCTTTTTCTTTTCTGCTCTACGCAATCACACTCTCTGTATTTTCTTTTGATCCAGAAAAATAGTTTATATCTCTGTTGTGTGGAGTTTATAAGATAGCTAAACAGAGAATCACAAGAGTAGTTAACGCCAATCAACTAATCAATTACTCTCCGTTATTGCTAACTGTTTCAGTCGAGCGTGAAGCTTAAGATTGTACACCCCTTGAGCTGCCAGCTGGCAGCGCGAAAGATTTTCTTTCGTTTCTTTTCGTTTTGTGTCGTGTCGTGTCTTTTTGGTCTGAGAGGCATGTTTGACTTTTGCGAATTATTCGACCTTCGAGGTTCGCTTCGCTTCGTGTCTCAGGGTTTTTGAGGTATGTTGACTTTCCCGAATTGTTCGCCATTCAACCTTCGCTTCGTGTCGCTTTGCTTCGCATTGCAGCAAAGTTAAGGAGGTCACCATTTCTGACATTTTTTTAGTTTTTTTAAAAAAAAAATAAAAACCCATTTTTGGGGCCTCTTCTTATCCTAACTCAAGGGAGCCCAAAAAGGGTTTTCTAAACATTTTGGGGCGCACTTTTGGAGAGAGAGAGAGGGGGGAGGGAGAGCGGATCTTGCTACTCGATTGATGGGAGAGAATTTATGGCTGTTAGAGAGAGTAAGGCCTAGTGAGAGGTGGATAGAGAGGATTGTGTGGTTTTTCATGATTTTGAAAAATTGTTTCAAATATGAAACCGCTCATTTGTCTTGCATTTTTAGGATCTTTTGAGTTGGGGAGAGAGGATGTCTGACATGGAATGTTGTATGTGTTGTGTTTGTATGAGAGAGAGAGAGAGAGAGAGAGAGAGAGAGAGAGAGAGAGAGAGAGAGAGAGAGAGAGAGAGAGAGAGAGAGAGAGAGAGAGAGAGAGAGAGAGAGAGAGAGAGAGAGAGAGAGAGAGAGAGAGAGAGAGAGAGAAAGAAAGAAAGAAAGCTTTATTAATGTCTTTTCCATGCCAAAAGGCATATAAGACTAGTAAATGTACATGTCAAGTATGTGGTAATAGTGGGAGCATATGAAACGTCTCCAAAACGGTAATAGAAATAGCAAATCTAAAGCTATGAACTGAAATAGATGTGATGATATATGAAACATATACTGCTAAAAGTCATGTATGACGCTATCATCCAATCTTGTCTTGCTGATGCTATAAAAGGATGTAATACAAACTGTAGCATGAGGGGCAGGGGCCGCTGGTGGTCTCTAACGTCGTCTAGAAGGATGAAGAGGTCTCCTTATAATAAGTTGAGTAGCTCGTGCTGCAACATGAGTATGTGTGGGACACTGTCTCCGATCTCTGTGGGCAGGTAAGTCATCATCATCATCATCAAATACTAGGTCTCGTCCTCTCCTCTTGGAGAAGAAAGAAGTGATCTGAGGCTAAGAAACATGACTCTGCTGGGCTGTCTGCTGACACAAAACATCTCTCGTATCATGAGTGCAGCACATCGGGAGTCCTCATAGACTAGGAGCGATCATAGGGTGACAGGTTTGTCACAGAACAAACAGTGGTATCTCCCTTTGATCTCATAATACACCGGCACCTAAAGATTCTGCAAGAAGGATCTCGTGTGGAACCGAGGGCTTTGCCCGAATCATACGAGCTAACATGGTGGTCTGCAAGATTGATTTAATTTATGACTGGTAGTGTATGGTGATTGTATGGCTCTTTACTTGATCTATTTTACACATTTTTGCAATTAAAAGAATTTGTGTGTCTCCACGGAATCAATTGTTTCGATCCTCGCGACTGCGAAGCTTGAATCAAAAGAGTATTCAAGTTTATGATTCAGCAATAAATCAGAAACATAGCCTCAAAATATTCCATTATCTTTCAAACTTTTCAGAAAGGCAAGTTAGAAATAGGGAACATTAGAAATTTCATATATTAAAGACAAACTTGCTTCAACGAAACCTTAACAGGTTTGAAAATTTTGGAGTCTATAATTTCGTCCAATCTTGACGAAAAATCAGCACCGTATAAAATCTAAACTAGTAGAGTATTGTTTGTAGTTTAGTATTTAAACAGAGGCTAAAAGTAGTTGCCAAGACTCGGAAATGCTAACCAATAAGCAGAGTAGTACCAAGTTTATCAAATTTTATCATTGGTACAATCAAACGAGCATTTTTTTTCAAAAAAACAGACTTTTTTAATTATTATTAGGTCATAACCTCATTTACAAAAAACAGTCTAGTCATAAGTATGTTAATCTTAATGAACGTTGAAAACTTAGGCAATAATAAAAATTTTAAACCACGCTAGCTCAACGAAACCTTAAAAGGGTCAAAAAATTTTGGAGTCTAAAAATTTGTCCAATCTTGACAAAAAAAAAATCAGCACTGTATAACCTCTAAACTAGTAAAGTAGAGTTTGTAGTTTAGTATTTAAACAGAGGCTAAAAGTAGTTGCCAAGACTCAGAAAGGCCAACCAGTAAGCAGTCAAGTACCAAGTCTATCAAAATTTATCAATGGTACAAATATACGAGCATTTATTTTTTTTTAGAAGCAGACTTTTTTAATTATTGTTTGGTCATAACTTCATTTACTTTGACATCCAAAGTTTCTTTGGTCTCAAGTTCGAGCCTCCCCTTGGAAACCAAGAAGCATAACTTCATTTACAAAGAACAGTCCAATCATAAACATGTCAAGTTAATGACCAATAAAAACTTAGGCAACACTTAAGTACAAAGTTGCTTGAACATTCCCCATATAACTTATGACTGTAGTAGAAGTAAAATGCACATTGCCAAAGTTTTAATCGTGCATTTTTGTAGTAAAGACCAATAGTAACAATTATGGATAGTCATGACTGTAAACCGCTGACAATCATCAACAATAAATGTGAAGAAAGAACCAAGGCAAGAACTACGTATCCCATCAACGGAGCTATGAACTGTGTATACTTTTGCATAAATCTATGCTCATTATAAATTAGTACCTGAATGTTCATTTCTTATTTCAACGAAGTCGTTGGGAATCCGTTTTAAGTACAGTCACAGACTTCCATTCATTCTAAAACAGATTCATTATCAAAAAGAATGGTTGAGAATCTTGGCAGTAGGTAACTGGTAAAGGTGCAAAGATCTTTACGAGTACAAAAACCACTAGTAATACTGGAACACAATTTTGCAACTAGTAAGTAGAAGTTTGCAGGAACATTTCAGAAAAAACAACAAAAGTCATCCAATAAAAGAGAGAAAGACCAAATTAGAAAAAAGATAAAAAGGGGAAGAACATACATTGCATAAGTACAAGCATAAAGGAACAAAGGGAACAGACCAAACATAACAAACAGGATAAGCATGCATAAACAAATGCAGAGTAATCAGGACGAAAAAAGAAGAAAAAAGAAGAAGAAGAGGCAGTAACAATAACTAAAACAAACAACAACGGAAAGAAAAAAACGAATCAAAGGCACATCATAAAAAACTAGCTACATAACTAAAACCAACAAACATAAAAAAAACTCAAAGAAAGGTTACTACCAACAGCAAAGAGCGGAGCATCAAACCACCGGAACCAAGGAACCAACCTTCTCAAACGCCATTGAAGAAATCGAAGCAGAAGTAAGCAGGAAGCTCCATGCAACAGCAAAAACATGCGCCAGAAGAACGCAGCCAACCGACGTAATACCACCCTGACATCACCACAACGTAAAAAACAGCAATGAGGTAGCAACCCGTGAAGCCAGAAGAATAAGTAGCAAAAAGGACAAAGCGCGCCACGAGCGAGTAAACACAGCCATCAAAGCAAAAAACGGCCATCAGAGGCCGAAGCCAGGAGGGCGAGAATGGCGGCTAAAAGTAACTGCAAAGCGAGGCCAGAGAGAGAGAGAGAGAGAGAGGGGAGGGGGGGGGGGGGCGTATAACCAAAAATATATATATAAATAAAAAAAAATTACAAGCTAAGAAAAGTCTAGCAACACACCCACAAACAACAAAACTAAGCAAAGGAACAGAATAACAAAAGAAAAAACGAGACAACAAAGCAAGTAGAGTCGAACGAAAACGCCACAGCTTAACTTAACAACCAGAAGAGAAACTGCAAAAAAAAGCTAAACTGTAGATAAAAAAAGTACCAAAACATCGACTAAAGTCTGAAATTTAGGGTTAGTCATAAAAGTGCAAGTTTTACACCATTTCTGTAGAAGGAACTGGGGAAAAAGGCAGAGATGATCGTGAGTGCGATAGGAAGCGGAAGGCCAGAAAAACCATAGCAATGGCCGAAATAGCAGTAGCAGGGGCGGAAGCAATCTGTGCAACGCGAAGGCAGTGTGATGGTGAGGAGTGCGCGGATAGCAGGAAGAGGGCTCAATGGGCAGGGAGAGAGATGACGCGAGAGGGGAGAAATTAGGGCTATATATATATATATATATATATATATATATATATTCAATAGTGCATAGCTAATCAATCGATGAAGTAGTCAATCATTATCAATTGATATATTATCCCATGACTCTGTGAACTAAAAAGAAATAGATATCACTCTATGATCATCTCTACTCAATCTCACTCTATGATCATCGAAGTATTTTTCTAGAGAAATCACGCATCTACAAGCATTTAGACATGTACACTCTTTCGGACTAATGATATTCGTTCCAATACACTCTGTTGTGTTGTGTCACTTGCACGGTTTCTGTTTTGTCTGAGCCAAGTTTTTTGCATACAGATAATCCATAGATTGATTAAATTTATGACTGGTAGTGTATGGTGATTGTATGGCTCTTTACTTGATGTATTTTACACATTTCTGCAATTAAAGAATTTGTGTGTCTCCACAAAATCAACCGTTTCGATCCTCGCGACTACAAAGCTTGAATCAAGTAGAGCTATCATTGAATTATCGACGATAGCTCGAATTTGATAGACATAGGTCATGCACCAAGGAGTCACTTCTCATCTTACCAACATGGTATCAAAACTTCTATCTGATATCAGAATAGTAATTTGATATCAAAGCATATAATATCAAAACATTTTTGTTCTGATACAGAGTAGGCATTCACTACATTGTCTAGAGGTCATACAATCTAGAATCCCATAAACCTTTCTCGAATTTTCACATGGATTCTCAATCGAAGTCTGGTCTAATGGAAGATATCAAAACTTGTGTAAATTTAAGTAAGATGAAGGCTGTGCTAATGGCCAAAGAACTTTGGAAAATAGTCTCTATTTCCTAGTGTCGATGAGCAAGCCATTTCTAAATGGAAGCTCAACGATGGTAAGGTTTTCACCTTAATCATCCTTAACATATTAGACACATAGATTGGCCACATCAAACAAGACCAATCTTTGAAAGAAGCTTGGGACATTCTGAGCACACTCTAAGAAGTGAGGGACGTCACTTCGAAATTGTATATGAAAAAGAAATTCTTCTCACTCAAAATGTCAAGAGGTGATTCCATTCATAATCACATCAACAAATTTAGGGCTCTGCTTGAGCAGATGACAACAATAGGTTCATTCATCGAAGATTCGGATGCTATCATGACCTTGTTTGTTGTTGTCTGGTATATCGTCCTCATATGAAAACTATGTGATGGTCATTTTGACCCACTTAGAACTTTCTTTGTCTAGAGTCATAGCCATGATGTTGCAGGAGGAGTTTCGAAGGAATGGTGCATCTCATCCTCCATAAAAGACTCACAAGCTCTCTATCCAATAAAGGCATATAGTCCTCATATGAAAACTATGTGATGGTCATTTTGACCCACTTAGAACTTTCTTTGTCTAGAGTCATAGCCATGATGTTGCAGGAGGAGTTTCAAAGGAATGGTGCATCCTCATCCTCCATAAAAGACTCACAAGCTCTCTATCCAATAAAGGCTCAAAGAAATAACCGAAGAAGAAGAAGATGGTCAAAAAAGGCATTTCGGAAATGAGAACCGAACCGTCTTGGCTTTCGATTTGGCAATAAAACGGTGGGCGACCTTAGTAAGCTTAAAAGCGCAAGTCATTATTTTTTGATTTTGACATTGCCATTGGCTTCGCCATACTCTTTTTAGCCTACAGGTGGAGTTTTAGGCATTTAAGAGATGGAGAACATAGGAGAGTCCATTTTGAGTGAAAGTAGCAAATTGGGCAAGATTTCCAACTATGCAATGTGGAAGTTCAAAACGAAAACATCCTAATCTCTCCAGAGGTAAATGCAACTTTCAAAATGAAAAGTGAGATTTGAGGTATTATTATTGAGGGAGAAAGAAGGAGACACTTGGCCTGACAAGGTTTTGTGGCTGTTTTCATTTCATTCAAAAGATGTGTAAATGCAACTTTCAAAATAAAAGCGTGCTCAGGTTTTTGGTAAACTTCAGATTTCGAGGAAAAATAGTGAGGTATTATTGAGGGAGAAAGGAGACACTTGGCTTGGCCTCCACCTCAAACAAAAGAAATGTTTTTAACATAAGAAAACAAAAAGAGGCCCACCATATATATATTTGCTATGGTAAATGAAAGCTTGAATCTAGATCTCATGAAAAGGAATCCTTCGAGGCTGGAGCCCATATGCGTACCTACCACCCCTTGCACACAATGAGGCAAATTAAGCAAATTAATTCAGCATATGTATGTATGGCCTTAGCAAATATTCTTAAATATATACAACACTAACAATATTCTTATATTCAATGCGCCAGCCAGAGCAGATACATACAAACAGATTAATTCAAAAGGTGATACCTACCTTGTCCTGCTCCCGGGGCTTTATTAGCCCGAGTTGAATACTTTCACATGTGGGGCCATTGGCAATGAATGGGGGAGGAACCCAAGTAGAATCCATTTGGGTTTGAAAAAAGGACATTAAGGAAAATGATAGGGCAAACTTTAAATTTATACACCATAGTGATACGGTTGTGTAACTAAATTTGATTGTAACACATAAGAGATCGATGGGCCCATGTGAACTCAATATTGAATAGGAAAGAAAAATACTATCGAGAGATAATAATATCAGAATACAACCACTGTAGACCAAGAAATATCATGTCATGTGTGTTGTGAGTTGTGATGTAATTTTCAATTCGATTGGATCGAAGACCAAATTTGATTGTAACACATACTATATAATATGGGGGGGGGGGGGGGGCCTAGCCCATCTGAAATTTAACAGGAAAGAAATACTATTTGACAAGAGAATGCCACCATCGTAGACTGAGAAAAATACATATTTCATTAATTTGTTGCCGTAAGATTTCGACAAGCCATCCCCGCATCTGAAAAATGTTTAATTTAAGTTGTGATGTAATATTTGATTGGATCGAAGAACAAAACGCACCCCCCTTCGTCCAATCTAGAGAGCCCTGTCTGATGATGACACTATAAAGAACAATATTCTCATGTTTTCATTGTGGTATGTGATGATCTATCTGGGTCCAGGAGTGCAGAGGGCAGAGAGAGAGGAAGTCCTCACCAACTCAACAATTATTGAAGACAGCTCCCCAAGGAAAGAAAGAAAGTCATCACCAACACACACCTCTGAGTCCCACCTCACAAGTCATCATTAACGCACAAGTCCTCACTTTTGAAGGATTGCATATGTGTGTTTAGTGTCCTACCCTGATGGGTGGGGTGATACTTTTTTTTTTTAGCTTTCATACAAGCAAGCCTTCAAATTTCAGGCAACCAAACATATATCATAAATACCCCGAATAGGATATGGAATCTTGGTTATCCTTGCCAATAATAAGTGTTTGTTTAAAATATTGGAATGGATGGATTTATTATTAATAGAATGAGTACTGCCAAAGATCTTGTATTCCTGTAGTGGCTTTTTTTGGGTTCTAAGTAACTTTCTCAGCTTCCAAGGCAACCATAATCTCACCAACAAGAGCTACTTTAGTTAATAATAATGGGTAGATTATGAACGTAAGAATACTACTGAAAATCTTCTTAAGCCAGGAATTCTGCTACCATAATGTCTGATTTTGTGAATGTCAGTGGGAAAATACAAAAGGACTTCAATCTGAAAGCCACCAGGCCGCAGATTAGTTAGTCTCCGCCATAATAATTCCAAGATGCGTCCAAGTGCTAAAACGGGAATTTGTGAAGTTTTGATTATTAGGCTGTATAGTTTGCAAGATTCATCCAAACATTGAACGTTTGTATATTACATTCATGCCCGGTAGTACTCGCAAACATTAATAGAAAACGTGAGTAGCTTCACAGGCAGAAACTGCTATTCTCTTGAAGTTGTGGAGCTTAGACAACAAAATAAAGATCTAGTGTATAAGACTTCATTAATACAATGACAAACTCACCAAGAAACGATAGAAAGATAGAAGAATGAAATTTCGAACCAACGATATAGAAAGATAGAAGAATGAAATTTCGAACCAACGATATATAGATGCTCTTACACACAAACCATAAACGCTATTGACAGCAGCTGACGAAAAAGAGTACAAGGGTGGAAAAACCTAGAACTTCATTTACTGGAAATGAAAACCTGATCCACGTCAAGATGGATCGTAAGCAAACGATAAAACTTCTTAAAGAGTTAAAAGTTCGTGCAAGGAGACAGAGACTCCTGTTTCCATTGGACGATAGCAGTTGCTACTGATAGTCAAGTACAACTTCGCAAACTGCAATTAAGCCTCCTCCACTTCGTCATCATATTCTCCCTCCTCTTCAGCAGTCGCGTCCTGATATTGCTGGTATTCAGAGACAAGATCGTTCATGTTGCTCTCGGCTTCGGTGAACTCCATCTCATCCATGCCTTCGCCCGTGTACCAATGCAAGAAAGCCTTCCTTCGAAACATAGCGGTGAACTGCTCACTAACTCGTCTGAACATCTCCTGGATGGATGTGGAGTTTCCTATAAACGTCGAAGACATCTTCAATCCCGTAGGAGCGATGTCACACACGCTTGACTTAACATTGTTTGGAATCCACTCCACAAAGTAAGAAGAGTTCTTGTTTTGCACATTAATCATCTGCTCATCTACCTCTTTGGTGCTCATTCGTCCTCTGAATACAGCAGAGGCCGTCAGATATCTTCCATGTCGAGGGTCAGCAGCACACATCATGTTCTTGGAGTCCCACATTTGTTGTGTGAGCTCCGGAACTGTCAGTGCACGGTATTGTTGGGAACCCCTTGATGTTAGAGGAGCAAAACCAACCATAAAGAAATGCAAACGTGGGAATGGAATAAGATTGACAGCAAGCTTTCGTAGATCTGAGTTTAGTTGTCCGGGAAATCGCAGACAGCATGTGATTCCGCTCATGGTCGCAGAAATCAAATGATTCAAGTCACCGACTGCAGAGAGATAACAAACACTCAGTACATTGAATGAAATATATTTATAGCATACATACACGGTGACAAAAGATATCATAATCTCACGACGAATGCTTACAAGTAGGAGTAATAAGCTTCAGAGTTCTGAAGCAAATGTCGTAGAGTGCCTCATTGTCCAATACCATACACTCATCTGCATTTTCGACCAACTGATGAACAGAAAGCGTAGCGTTATACGGTTCAACGACGGTGTCCGAAACCTTTGGAGATGGAAAAACTGAAAACGTTAGCATCATTCTGTCTGGATATTCTTCTCTGATCTTAGAAATCAAAAGCGTTCCCATTCCCGAACCGGTACCTCCGCCAAGAGAATGACACACTTGAAAACCTGAATCATGAAAAAACAAGTTATATCAGCAAAAAACAGGATTACATCTAGAAAATAAATAAATCTACAAAACCTCAAACGGGATGTACTTTCAGGAGCTTACCCTGCAAACAGTCGCAGCTTTCGGCTTCTTTACGAACCACGTCCAACACAGAATCAATCAACTCTGCCCCTTCTGTGTAATGTCCCTTAGCCCAGTTATTTCCAGCTCCAGTTTGACCAAACACAAAGTTATCAGGCCTAAATATCTGACCATAAGGTCCAGACCGGACGCTATCCATGGTTCCAGGCTCCAAATCCATGAGCACAGACCTGGGAACATACCTTCCACCACTTGCTTCGTTAAAGTAAACATTAACTCGCTCCAGTTGCAGATCTGACGTTCCTTGGTAGGTTCCAGTGGGATCAATGCCATGCTCATCACAGACCACCTCCCAGAACTTAGCACCTATCTGGTTACCGCATTGTCCACCCTGAATATGCAATATCTCTCTCATTTTCACAGATCTAGGAGGGTTTTCAGCAACCAAAACCAGAGCAAGAACGGGGGGATCAAGATGCAAAATAAATCAAAGGCGCTTGCGCTTGGCTTGATCTCTCTCCCTCTCTCTCTCTCTCTCTCACTTTCTCAAATAAGAATGAAGAAAGGAAGGCGTCTTCTTTTTGTAGATTTCGAGGTTCTCTGTAAAGAAAACAAAGGAAAAGAAAACGAAGGCGTTTAAGCGGGGTTAGCGACTTAATCAGGATTATTAATTTAATTAAGCGTGGGTTAGTGTGCCGGCCGTTTTAAACAGTGAGGGCGCCCTTCCGTGCCCGTCCAGGAAGAGCCTGCCAAAACAAGGCGTCAAAATGAAAGATTAATTAATTATTTATTTGGAAAATTAAATACGCGAGAAATTCCAAAAATACGTATTTGTTCGAAAAAGGAGTCCAACGGTCGAAGTTAGAGAGCCGTTGAAAGACGCCAAGGTCACTTGGTCATTCAAACACTACCCGAATCTGAGTCCGTTAGAGCTACCATGTGACCCGGTTGTCCGTTGCCAATATGGCTCAATGCACAATCTGCTTGGCCACATGAGATTCCCCCCCTTAGGAGCTCTTTATATAAAGCCTATGGGCCCTTAGCGACGACTCTGGACTTCACAAGAAACAAGGGGTAAGTCACCCTTTTATGGCCCGAGGGTTTGCAGCAAATAGCCTTTGCGTGTGTGGCCGGCCCATTGAGGCATCTTCTAAGTCTTCTTCCTTGATCATACTCCTTGGTCCACACATGAAAGGCACGAGAGCAATGATGCTCGCAAAAAGAAATGGAACAATATGGTCTACAAGACGTGGTACTGTTGGGTGTCATTTGTTTTTGGGACATGTGGAGCCGCCCAAAGGCTCATGAAACATGGAGGCTACAAACCCACTCACCCTTGAATGGGTTGAGGAGTTTCACATGTCACATAGAAAGGTGAACCTGACCTGCGAACCCCTTGTTTACATCCAGTTGAAGGGGTTATAATTACAAGGAAAGAGGCCCTTAGCAACAAGAGGTCTAATGAATTTCATATATCAGTCACATAAACTCAAAATGTCATTGTATAGACATAGATTTGCCTATGCGCCCATATTTGCCCTTTTTCTATAAACACTAACAAGAGAACAAGTGTGTTCACTCTCCGAGAGCATGGTCAACAGACTCTACTGACCCCTACCAACGAGCATGACACACACGCAAAAATTCATATGACCAAGCTCAATGGCCGATCTCCAAGAAAGGCATTCAACAACTAAAATTTTGGAGAATGCAACTCAAATGTGTACTCAAACATCTTATGTCTATTATGCATATAGTCTTGAAAAAGAGAAAATCGTGCTTGTTAAGTACATAGATAGCTACAAGAAAAATCTTAGGAAAAGATTGGCAAAAGCCCAAGAAGTCTCTTCTCTTTATAGTTAGGTTTCTCATCAATGTTCTTGAGCTCTAGTTGACAGTTTTCAGATCTGTAAGGGCTTGAAGAGGGGCGCCCTGCTGAGAAAAGAAACATGGCAGAGGGCCGTGGGCGGCTGCACGCCAAAGAGAGAGCGCTAGATCAGACTCTGTGGAAGCTTAAAACCCTAGCTATGGAGGAAAAGGAGAGATGGTCGTGTGAAGGAGGCAGCGCGCTAAGAAGAAGAGGGCCATAGTGTATTAATGTGGCCAGCAACCAGAGGAGATGGGTTCAACGCACGGACTCATTCTCTATTGTTTGGGGTCTCCAATATAAACACTGGTCAAAATGGGGATGAGGAGCAATGTGGGCCACAAGATCGGAAAGAGCCATTAGATGGGCTTGAAGTCGGATCATGAACAACTGAAGTGCCATTGTGAAGAATTTTCATTAGAAATCTTCATTTGAAATTCTTTGAAGGGACCCGACTTTTAAAGTCGTAGTTCTTCATTAAGTAAACTTCATAATGAAGTTGTAGTTCATTTCAAAGGTAAAAATGGTTTGGGACCTAACTATAGCTAGAGAGCACCGTTTTTTGCCATTCTTGGGCCAAATTGACTCCTGAAACTTGCTGCTCAAAGCCAGTAGACAGAGCAACGTCACCGAGAAAGAGAAATGAATACGAAATCCTAGTGAGCTTGCACGAGCTAGCTTCTGCAAAAATTGGAACGAGCTTTCCATAGCCAGATTTTATTTTTTTGTGTGCGATCATCATATTTGATTCAGGGTTTTTTGTTGGGCCAGTTCTTTTTATAAAAAAAAACTATGTCTTACATCATAGATACAAAATTGAATACTTTGAGAATGTCAGTGTGGCCAATGATGTTTGCAAGAAAAATAAAACTTTTAGTAACTACTATTGAGGCCAATCCTGAGACTGATAGTAAAACTTGTTCTAGCACATTCAAAAGTGTGGTGAGGGTTGGGACCCTACATGTAGGGCATTTTACATCCATCAGTGAAATCCTAGATTTATGTGTCAGCAAAACTGCATTGCATCATCTCATGCACCATTTCATGATAGAAACTCTCCCAACAAGTTTTGAAAGATTGCCTTATTTTTTGTTACCGGTAATTGTGTAATGCAATTGCAATTTCAATTCAGTAGAAGATAAGGATGTGGCTTTTGTAGTCATGCCTATTATCCTTGAGTGATATATGTGTTAATGTAGTGATAATGTTCCTTAAAGAGATTTTGGTTAAATAGATCTATCTCTAGTTTTCGTTCTCCAATGTATTAGAGTGCTATTGCCTTATCGGCCAACCCATTTTAATCTGCCTCCATTCATGCTGCATATTTACTCGCATTGTCGTGCAGTCTGCATATTAACATGCAAATTCTCACAGGCGATGAAAAGACGAAAAGCAAAGGCTGACGTCACACCCTCTTCACGCTCATGCAACTGCGCTAACAAACTGGACAACGACTGCAGCCACCCACGATCTCCTATAGACAACACATCCACCCTGTGCTTTCTTCATCTGCACACCTGTAACATTATGTATATATTGAATACCATTTGCATATTCATGAAGTGAGTAAGTGAGAGAGAACGAATAAGAGATATTTCTGTTCGAGTTCATTTCTCGTTCGTGTTTCGTTTTTTGTTCGTGTTTCGTTTCTCGTTCGTGTTCGTCTTACCCCTCTAAGCTAAATTTTTTGTTTCTAAAATTACAACACCTTCCTCAACTCTCATTCATCTCCCTCTCTCCAACGGGGTCAACAAAAAACAACTCTTTGTAGTACCGTCGTAGATGATCGCCATTTACGACAGTGTCGAGGACGACTCCGTAAGTGTTTCTAACTGGACTGCTCCATTTGGGAAGATTTTATTTATGGCATAAGGCCATTTGCTTCTGAATTTTAATTTTTTGGGGTGCTTCTTAGATGTGTAGAGAAGTACCTGATCACCTAAGCGTATGTCTTTATTGCACAAGTGATGATCATGCCAGGCTTTTTGTCGAGTTTGTTAACTAATTGTGTGTGATACGAGATGAGTCGAGTCTCACACAATTGGGCTAATGAAAATAGCCTGTTTCGGACTACTTGGTCGATTGTAACTTTCTCACATAGATCAGCAGAGAGAGCTTGCATGACTCGCAAGGAAGGAACTAAAAATTCAACAGGCATTACTGCCTCTTGACCATAGACGAGATGGAAGGGAGTAACCCATCCAGTGGCCTTCTTGGGAGTTGTGTGGTACGCCCAAATAGCGGAGAACAACTTGGTTTCCCAATCTAATCGACTAGTTCTAATTATCTTGGTTAGGATCTTACAGATTGTCTTGTTGGTGGATTCTGTTTGGCCACTACATCGGGAATACTATGGAGTACTTTTGCAGTGGACAACAAGGTAATGGCGTAGGAGATTATCAATCACTTCGTTTAAGAAGTGTGAACCTCTATCACTAACAAGCTCTATTGGATAGCCAAAGCGCGTAATAATGTTCTCATAAAAAAAACCGTGCAACCATCTTCGCATTGGTGTCCTTTGTCGCGCGTGCTTCTATCCATTTGGTGGCGTAATCGATTGCGATCAGGATATAGCGTGCTTGATTTTGTTTGGTTGTTGGGCTAATGGGCCCAATTATGGAAAGCTTCGCCTTCTATAATGGGGATAAGCCGTGCGAGGTGGCAAACATCACATGTTTTGATGATGCAAATGTATCTTTAAACAGTGATGGCCACCATAAGCCCGCTCTGAGTATGATCTTAGCAGTAGCTTTGGCAGAGAAGTGACCGCCACCAATGCCCTCGTGTGCCTGAGATATGATAGGTCGTATCTCAGATTCATAAGCGCATATGCATATAATACCGTCAACACCCCTTTTATATAAATGTCCCTTCTTAGTCGGCCTCCCAAGATGGATTAGATGAGAGCTTAAATCCAATGATGAATATATGAGCCTAAAGCTAGCGATAAGTTGAAAGGGTGCTAACTTGAACAAAAATTTCCTTTTGGCTACTATATTTAGTCCTTCTTTGAGTCTGACAGTTGTAAGGAGTTGACTTATTTCCTCAGCCCATAGGAGAGTGGCATCGACTTGGAAAAGGCATGCATCAGATAGGTTGTCGTTGACTGGTGCATCAGCTTTTTCAACACTGGAAAGTCTGGAAAGGTGGTCGGCCATGAAGTGTTGTGTACATTTTCGGACGACTACGCGGAATGTGAATTCCTCAAGTATTAAGAGCCATCTAGCTATGCGTCCGGTCTTACAAGATTTATTTACAATATATAACAAGCTTGATGGTTTGTATAGAAAGCAAAGGTTTGGCCTAACAAATAGTGTCGGAGTTGCAGCGTAGACCATGGCCAATGCTTCACGCTCGGTTGTGGTATAGTTTACTTCAACAGGCATCAGATGTCTGCTCAAGAAATGTATCGGGAAATCTTTTCCATATTCGTCTGGTTGTGCTAGAATACCTCCAATTGCATACTTATTTGCGTCAGTATGCACGTGGAATTTCTTCGTGTTGGAGAACGAAGTATGGGTGCGGTGGTAAGTGTTGTTTTCAATTTCTCAAAAGCTTTTATGCATTCCTCGGTCCATCTAGGGTCGACCACAACTAAATAAACGAGACTTGCCTTACCGACGTAGTCGATTATGAAGATGTGGTAGTAGTTAGTATGGCCTAAGAAGACATAGACTTCTTTCACCGTTGCGAGTAAAGGCATCTCAACAATAACCTTGATCTTCAAAGGATTGGTAGAGATACCATCCTTGGATATAATATGTCCGAGCAAAACCCCAATGGGTGATCCAGATTTGGCATTTTTCAAGGTTTAGTGATATACCAAACCTATGACAGTGAATGAATATATTTTCAAGGGCTTTGAGGTGTTTTTCTGTAGAAGAATGTACACCCAAATCATCAAGATAAATATGGACAATTCGATGTAACAAATCTTGGAACGCCATTTGCATGATGCGTTGGAACGTGAAAGGGGCATTGCATAAGCCCAAAGGCATTACGTTATAAGCATAAACGTCGTTTTCCATGGTAAAAGTCGTCTTGTGTCTATCCTCAGGGGCTATTTGGACTACAAAATAGCCACTAAAGCCATCTAAGAAGCTGAAAGCTTCAACTCCACGTTAAGGTTTTTGTGATCAACGCACATATGAAGCTTGCCATTTTTCTTGAGAACTACCACAATGGGTGATACCCAATCCATGTGTTGGATTTCATAAATGAAACCAACATCTAGGAGCTTCTTAATATCCTCGTCAATCCGTTCACGATTAACCGGGTTACAACGGTAAGGCTTAGCCCGAGTAGGCTTAGCATTCTCCTCTAATGGAATAGTATGGACTGCTATTTCAGGCGGAACCCCTTTCATTTTGATATAATTCCAGGCAAATACATCTTTGTATTTGCGTAGTAAGGTCTCCAGATCAATAAGTTGACCTGGCGTGAGGTGGGCTCCGACGTGAACTATACGATCCATCTCCTCGTCAAGATCTTTAAGATTTTGCTCTGTTGTCTTTGCTGGTCCTTCAAAGGAGTGGGAAGCCTTTGTAGGCTCCCGTTGGGGTTGCGGCAACTGGATGACGACGTCATCAAGTGTGAAATCTTTGAAATGCCTTGGAAGATCAAAAGGAGGCTCCACAAAGTTCTCAAAAACTTTAGGAATTATTGATGTGGATGTGCTAGCAAAATTGGAAATGCCATCGCATACATTGTTCGGACAATGACTTGATTGGTTGTTTGAACTTTTCGCGCATTTGTTTTTGTCTCTCGGTTAGTTTTGTGTGGACTATTTGTTTTTTTGCAACCGAGGTTTTGTGGTAATTTGTGGAGGCGGTGTGGTTGCCTCTCAAATCAACTCTTCGTTTATTGCATCACTGACTTCATCTGGCAGCATGTCCCATTGGTAGACCTTAGATTTGGGCCTATAGGCCACTGTGTTGGCTTACCTTGGTTGTGAGTTGCACATGAGCCATAGGGCCTGGACACTTAATCTCTTTGGGAATCGACTTTGGTGCATAACATTTTTTTATCGAGATACATGAGGACTTGGTCTCTATGTCCGTAGAAGACGGGAGAATGTATGTGTCGTGTGCAGCGGTTTCTATTCGGCATCTATTGGAGTCAATATAGTCCACGGTGGCTAGTGCTTGTCCCCAATTTATTATATCAATTGATCTTGTATAGTGTCCTTTCGGCATAATTGGAACACTATCGGAGTCATCATATGTGGTGGATGACCAATCATCATAAACCTTGGCGGGCTTAACGTGTCCTATAGAGTCAACAATGACTCTTTTTTCATTGTTGTCGAAGGTTATTTTACTATGCTTCCAATCTTGGACAATGTCAGGATGTGCCAAGAAGGAGTTTATATGTTTGTGCATCCTCGGGTAGATCTAGGATGACATAATCTATGGTTGACTCCTTCAATATGGACTTGTATATTCGGTAAGTGACCTGCAAGGTCAGTGACTCGTTGATCGGCCATACGTAGTTTATAGCGTGGCAGATCTAGGCTGTTGAATCCCCATGACTTTGCTAGTGACAAAGCCATGATATTTATGCTTGATCCACTATCGAGGATAGCGGATACTACTGGATAATCTTTGTAATGCATGGGTAAGGTGATGCTAGTCCCCTTAGCAACATCGATATTCATCATATTCATGAGAATCTGAGGAATTTCTGGAATCTCATCGGATTTTCAATGTTCATCTTGGACATTAGGCAGTTGAAAACTTCTATGGTTATAGCTTTGAAGGCCGGTGAAATATTTCATTGCACTATGGAATGGCATTGTGATCTGAGCTTGCAGAAGTTCAGAGAAAATTTTGAGTCCTTGTAGGGGTTGCTCTTTTTTGAGGATCGGAGCAGTTAACGGACGTTTCGTGTTCTGTTCATCCTACAAAAACTCATCTCAAAATTTGTTGTATCACCATTGTTCTACTCGTGAGTCAGGATAGTCTCATGGTAATGTGGAAGCTGTCAAAGAGCTTCTCGTATGGTCAACAGGTTTTGTTGCTGCTGTTGGCGCTGAGCTCAAGTGAGGACCCTCACAGGTTCCAAAGAGATATGTCTTGCGAGTAGGATCATGTTTGGTTGCTTGGGGCAATCTTTGAAGCTATGTTTTCGAACACACTCTAGACATTCAGCATGATATTGGTTTTTTACTTTACAATCGACCATGAAATGTCTCATTTCACCACAGATGAAGCATCTGTTGCTCAGGGCCCTTGGGCAATTGCATAGCCATCTTGGATGGCTAGCATTCCTAGAGTTTCTGGATTTGGGAGATACGCATCTCGTTTGCACGAGCATGAGGTGTCCTCATGATAGTGTGCATAATTGCCATAAGTGGATGTGGTATCTAGATGGTATGATGAATCGTAGGAGGGATCGACAAAATGGATTTGAGCGGATGAAATCACATATTTCACACTTAATCAAAGAGGAATGGCCCATGAAATCACATATTTCACACTTAATCAAAGAGGTGTCTGGTCTTGGTTGATAAGATGGGCATTCATTCCCAGTGTGTGCACCCCTGCAATGAGGGCACCAAGTATTGTCACGTCTATGATGTACCTAGCCAGTGGGTAACTGACCTAGCATGGAATTTTGAATAGACTTCAGGGTGTTCTGGAACTCTTTTGTAAGTTTCTCCATTTGTTGTTGGTATTGCTGGTTGAGCAACTCCATCTGAGATTTTCAAAGCTAATCCCGAGTTTCCTCGAGCAACTTGGACTCATGGACAACACGGTGTGCTCTCCATTCTCTAGGTTCGTCAACATCCAATCCTTCATCCTCTTCTCGGATGGCATCAGACATAGTTATCGACTCGGCTCATTACATTCGCCACGTCCATTTACATTTGCTTTACTTTATGCATAAGCAGGCCTTAGGTCTTTTTTTATTCATTATTGACACTTAGACTTTACGGTTGGCCTTGGGCCTTATTATTCATTATTTGGGCATTTGGACATATTACTGGAGAGTGGGGGCCTTCTTGGAAGGCACACTATTATCTCTCCCAGTTGGGCCCTTGCCACTAAAAGCTTCATTTTTAGGGCTTCCTTTAGGCTATAAGTAGGAAATCTGTGTCATTTGTTATTCAACTGATGATATTGATCTCTCTCTTTAGTCTCCTTAATCTCTCTCTTTCCTGCTTTATAGGGTTAAGTCTTGCTTATGTGATGCTTTCATAGCTTAGCTAGGGTTAAGTCTTGCTTATGTGATGTTTTCATAGCTTAGCTCTAGATCAATTGTGGCTTCATTCGTAACTTGGTATCAGAGGACTTTCCTGATTGTTGAGTTTCAAATCTGATTTTCTGATTGGGCGCCCATTTTCCTTGCTAGTTTTTTTTCTTCTCTCTTTGTAGAGGGCTTTCATCTCTTTGCTTCAACAACATTCAGCATAGTTTGGAGGAGGACTAGCGCCCATCAGAGCATTTTCCTTGGCAGAGCTTTAGTGGACAGTTTGCGAAAGATTAGCAGAAGTACTTCCGCTAAATTTGGCAGCCAGAAAATAAAATTTGGTAGATTAATTCCAGCGCCCAAGTCTAGCTTGTTTGCAGGTTGTGCAGCGCCCAATGTCTTGCTTATGTGATGCTTTCATAGCTTAGCTTGGGTTAAGTCTTGCTTATGTGATGCTTTCGTAGCTTAGCTCTAGATCAATTGTGGCTTCATTCGTAATTGACATGGCTTGTTTTAAGGATGTGTATTCATCGTTAGATCTGAGCTCACATCTGATCCATCTTGGAAGTCCAACTAGAAACTAGATGATGAGCATTGATTCAGTGGGTTGTTCGTTTAAATCATTCGATATAGTCATGTACTTTTTCATCCTTTGTCATCTTGATATTACTTAGTTTGACAAATGGACTCTCTATCAAATGAAATGGTTTGAATCGCTTGATGAAGTGTTCTTTCAAGAGTGACCAATCACGTTTATCTTCACGATCTAGGTTGAAGAATAGTTCACGTGCTTGATGTTGGGGTGCTCTCGAATAAATTAGATGCAGGAGAAGAGACACAACTCCAACATATTTTCAAGATTTTTACCAAAACTACAACATAAGCATTAGATTAGAACGAATGGAGGAATGTCTTGTAGGTGTCAAAGACAACCATGAAGGAGCGAACAATTAGGCGTCTAAGACAGCCATGCTACCTTCGAAGAGATCTGAATTAAGCAGTTGTAAGTACAACAATCAGATCACAATCATGTGCCCAAGAATGGTTCACAATAATGATGCACTGTGTGCGTTGATCTTACTTCGTTAGTTATAGATTAAATAACTATCTCTATCCTCTCAATGGCTTTCACTCTCTCTAAAATTTCTGATCCTATGGAATCATATAATGAAGACACAATTTTCTTCGCGCACGAACTCAATTTACTCTTCTCCACTTACATGCGTTCATCACAGATTGACTCACCATCGTTTTCGTGAGTCGTTGGTATGTATTTATGTACATGAGGTAGTTATAATGACTGCGTAGGCAATGAGCGCAAAACAGTGCAGTTACTAAAGTGAACTGTGACGTGGTCTGCATCTGACGGGGCTGGTGGATGACGTGGATCTCGAACCGAAGATTTTGAGTTTGTGGGAGAACGAAGAGAATGTAGTCGATCTCGCTTCTGCTTCAGTTGATTAGTGCGCATACATTCAACTTCAGAGGTTAAGACTGCAGGATTGTCATAGAGAGAGAGTGTGTGTATTTAAATAGTGTACTAGTACTCGCGAAATGTGATGAACCCGAATAATTCATGTTTTGATGACACGAATAGAAAAGGTTTGGATTTTGGTGAGTTGGAGTGATGCTTAATTTCAACACAC
Source organism: Diphasiastrum complanatum (assembly GCA_029204225.1). NCBI lineage: Eukaryota > Viridiplantae > Streptophyta > Lycopodiopsida > Lycopodiales > Lycopodiaceae > Diphasiastrum > Diphasiastrum complanatum. The sequence goes on along the minus strand of MU833031.1, from coordinate 38,184 downwards.
ACACACCCCCCCCCCCCTTAAGCTTAACTTCTAGGATCCAAAATGAAATTAAGCAAGCTACCCAATGTAACATGCTTTTCTCTTGACAGAGGCTTAGTTAGATATCAGCCAACATACTAGCCGTAGGATAGTAACTTAATTGGACATCTTTATTCTGAACTTTCTCTCTAAGAAAATGAGATTGAACTTCAATATGTTTAGTTCTAGAGTGAGTTCGTGGGTTCAGAGATAGATCAATGCAGTTCTGATTGTCGCACTAGAGTATAGTTGGACTGATTTGAATGATCATAAGATCCTAAAGCAATATTATGAATCAGATAATTTCCTTTACTGTAGAGGTAGCTGCAACATATTCTGATTTTGTGGAGGACAAAGAAACACATTTATGCTTTCGACTATTCCTTGAAATGGGTCCACCTGCTAGAAAGCAAAGATAGCCAGATGTAGATTTTTTTGTTTCCACATTGCCAGCCCAGTCAGAGTCAGAATAAGTAATTAATGTCAAAGCATTCTCTGAATTTCCATCATAACACAAAGCATAGTGCTTAGTGGCTTGAATGTATCTTAGTACACTTAGTAGAGCCTTCCAGTGAGGTAGGCCGAGATTTGACATAAACTATGACAATGTGCTGACTGTAAATCTAGATCAGGTCTGGTGCGGACCATGGCATACATGATCGATCCAACTATCGACTAATAGGGGTATTTGCACATTTCTTTCTTCTCTGCATCAGTCTTCGGGCACATATCCTTGACAATTTGAATCCTGGGTCCATAGGTGAGTCTATGGATTTGCAAATTTTCATGCCATACTTGTGGAGTACACTAGTCAGATACCTTTCTTGACTTAACAAAATACTTCTCTTTACTCTGTCTCTTGTGATCTGGATTCCAAGAAGGTAATGCATAGGACCTGGATCAGTCATTTCGAATTCCTTCGACAAAAGATTATTTGTTTCATGCTGGATTGAGCTTCATCTTGAATATCCACTTGGTGTCAATGATCTTTGCATCTATAGGAGTTTCGACAAGACTCCAGGTCTTGTTCTTCATCAATGAATTGTACTCAGCATGCAAGGCAGTATGCCAGTTGTCTACATTCGATTTTGACAAGGCTTCTGTTACTGAAGTGGGTCCATCATAGCTGATGAATGCCTGAAAGACGAAACGATCAGGTTCTTGTCGATGTCATGCAGATCTCCAAACAATAGTTAGTTGCTGAGATGATGATTCTCCTTGCTGTGCGACAATGATATCTACGATGTCCATTGAAACAATCGCAGGTAGAGGCCTGTCGATGGTGATGGGAGTCGTTGGGACGAACTCTTGCATTGGCTGTTCTGCTTGAAGTCAAAGAATTTATCTTCGAGAAAGACAACATCTCGACTAACTGAGATTCGACTTGTCTCAGCATCAAATATTTTGTATGCCTTGTGTGACGTTGAGTATCCAAAAAAAATACTCCTGCAGCTAACAGGGTCAAGTTTCTTTCTCAGACTAGAGGGAATGTGTACATAGCGCAGATAGCCAAACACTCAGAGGTGTTGTAGACTCGGTTTGTAGTCATAGATCCGCTATCTAACCCACCACTTGATAACATGGCAAATCCAGCACCACCCACATATACCAAAATTAGATATTTTTCAAAGGATCATCATCTGATGATATAGATAGCTATTTGTCACAGTTCAAGCCAATTACTCGAGAGAAAGTGAGACTTGATTCCATCTCGACTTCCGACCAAATCTCTAGCAGAACCCGTAAGCCTTATGATAGAAGTGGCCATTTAGAGATACTTGGGCAACACCTAATTGAACCTCAAGTAAGTATTACCCCTGATCTAGGAGCCAAAAGAAAGATAGAACTACAAGATCTCCTAACCTCCAAGATAGGTATACCCATAGGAACAATGTGGTGCAGTAGTCCGAATCTCTAGAATGATCTTAAAAAATGGGTTGAAACTCCAGAAGGAATAAATCCACCTCCAATTCCTATTCTCCACCTTGAACTAGAGTCTTTAAAACTTATCCATAGTGGTGGAGTGGAAGACGAGAAAAAAGTCCAACAAGTCCACAACATAGACATTAGATGAGAAACTGATTCTTCGAACATTACATTACCTATCGAGCATAAGGGGTTCTTGAAGGAATTTACTATCATTGATGGTGGATCCATAGTGAGCATAATCTCATCCACATTGTATCGAGCTTGGAATCTACAATAAATGGACCCAGTGTCCTTCAAGATCAAACAAGCCGATCAATTGAGTGTGCGGGGACCTATTGGCATGACAAGAGATGTTCATGTAACAAGTTTCAGATGTGGGCTTCGTGATCAACTTTGTCATATTAGATCTACCCAACGCCTTGCAGTCCTACAAGGTCCTACTTAAGCGACTTTGGTTGCGTGCTTCACATGCTCTCCATGATTGCAAAAAAAGAAGAATTGTCTTACAAAATCGGGAGAAGACGACCACGTGGGAAGAAAAACCGACAAATCAATGGAGGATAGAAAGTTTACTATCGAGTGAATTAAAAAAGAACACATGAAATTGGAACACTCGAGACGTTGGAGGCAAATAGTGATTAAGGATGACTCCCAAACCAAAATAGTTGATTGAATGGAGGCCTTACCCATTGTCGATTGTTTGAATTCCACGATAGATTACTCAAGTAATAACTCTTTCACACAATCCTACATAGCCAAAGAAGATGAAGTTTTGGATTCCGAAATAGGAGAGATGGGAAGTGAGCCAGGGAACAATGTTCATGAAATTCAAAATTTTATGATACAGGTTCAATGGTTACCCTAAGAGCCATTGCTTGGGATTAGTGACTCACAAGAGATGAAACCGAGTCAAATACTTACACTTGATGAAGGACAAGAGTACATTGTTGATGACGTCTTACGGTATCTGGACCCTGAATGCTATCACTCGCATACAACACCATTGACCACCTCTCTCCTAGACGAGATAAGCACACAAGAGACTACCTCTCGGCTTGTTGATGCACCTCATGATGCATTTGAACCCCCTCGTACCAATAGTATGAAGCCTATGGTATAGAATGGAACAACTGAAGCCATCTATCGATTGAGAGTATCATCATGGGATGACAAACAATTATCTAACCTAGCCAAGGAAACTACCCCAATTTCATCCGAACCTCTAATCTAAAAAGTAGAGCATGTGAGGAAAACCAAGAATTCACTTACTCCATCTATGGAGATGGAGCTAGTAGATCCTCCTTGAAGAACACCTAAATCGAAATCGATAAAAAAAAACTAAGAGAAAGGTGATCAGGAAGGAAAAGGAAAAAATCACTATGATTCCACTGAATACTGAGGCAAAGAGAGAAAGAAAATGGGAGCAAGAATTGTAAGATCAACCAGTGCATGACGTTTTAATATATATACAATGGATGAAGTGGACATAGTGTTATCGAGACCTCAACAATTAGATCTAGAAAATCCACCATCTTTGAAAGCTCCCATTCTTGACGGTTCCGCCAAGGTAAAACTGCTCAACCTAGCTTACCCAGGTGAGGAAGAATAAATTATAACTATAGGTGTGGATGTAGTAGCCAAGAATTAGAATATCTAAAGGCACTGTTGCTTGAGTATCAAAACTGTTTCATTCGGAGCTAAAGAGAATTCAGGGGCACATCATCTAAAGTAATTGTGCACATTATCCCACCAATGCAAAAGGCCGAACCTATCACTAGTAGGCCATACCAGCCAAACCCACATTACGCAACTCATCCAGGAGGAGCTAACAAGATTGCTCGATGCAGGGTTTATCTATGAGATTGAACACACTTCTTGAGTATCACCATTTGTGGGTGTATAAAAAAAGAGCGAAAAATTACAAATTTGTTTCGATTTCAAAAAATTCAATGTAGTGGCCCACAAGGATCACTTTTCCCTACCTCTCACAGTATCGATGCTTGAAATAGCTGCTGGAAATGAAACATACAACTTCTTAGATGGTTTTAGTGGCTAAAATCAAGTATAGATCATCCCAGAAGATTGATATAAGATGACTTTTGCCACCAAATGTGGTACCTATGCTTACAAGATAATGTCAATTGGATTGTGTAATGCACCAACTATCGCCAAATGCTCCTTGATGGTTGGTCATGAAGGCATCGTGATCCGCTTCTTGAATAGGTTGTGGAGCTTCTGCAGCTGCATTTGCCACTTGATTCAACTACCCCTTGCTATTGTTCTTTGCTTGACATATCCGACAATCTTGAATTTTGTGGTTGTTTCGCTTGCAGTATTTGTTGAACAGCTTCTTCTTCATCTGCGGATTCGATTGTTCTTTGTGCTGAGCTGGTTTATGGTCTGGCTTTGATTGCTTTGGGACTTTTTTCTTCTTCTGCTTAGTCGTGCTCTTGTTGGTGTATAAAGCGTGAGAATCAGCTGAGGAACTTGAGGCTTCGTTCCTCCGTGTCTTCCTACAACAACATAGTAATGACTCTCGAAAGAGTCAGTTCTGGATGTGTCATGATGATCATCAACCAGGTATCGTATGAGCTTGGGAGAGTGAAAGCCATTGAGAGGATAGAGACAGTTATTTAATCTGTAACTAGCTAAGTAAGATCACTGCACATAGTGCAGCATTATTGTGAACCATTATTGGGCACAAGATTGTGATCTGATCGTTGTACTTACAACTACTTAATTTAGATTCTCTATTCTTCTTATGTGTATTGCACTACGAATGCTTTCTAATAGTTTTCTTTCTTTGTTGATGCTCACTCAATCTAGAATGTCTAATATTCGAAGATAGCATGGCTGTCTTAGATGCCTAATTGCTCATGGAAGGAACATCTTTAGAAATTTGCCTGATCAACAAATTCAACGGCGATGACTTCCACATGTGGAAGTTCAAGATGAAGATGATACTCACATAAAAAGAACTCTGGGGATATGTCAATGGTTCAATAGCCAGACTGGCTGAACCTAACATGCTGACCACCTGGGAAACTAAGGATGGCAAAGCTCTTGCCATTGTATCTCTGATTCTTGAAGATTCACAAATAGCTCATGTAGCTAATTGTTCTAGCTCGAAAGAAGCATGGGACATTCTCTCTAGTCTATACGAGACAACAGATGTTTCGACTCGTCTCTTTTTGAGGAAGAAGTTCTTGTCGCTCAAGATGAGTGAAGGAACCCCAGTCACAGATCATCTAAACGAATTCAAACAACTACTCAATCAGCTAGTTGTAGTAGGTTCGCCAGTATCAGATGAATATGCTAACATGTCTCTTCTATCTAGTCTTCTTCTCTCTTACAACAATCTTGTGTTGCTACTCGGCAATACTCCTGACATGTCTCTACAAAAGGTGACTTGTTGTTTACTACAAGAAGAAGTGAGAAGAAAAAGCTTATCCACATCGAATACGAAGACTGTCGCTCTCTATTCAAAGAGTTCTCAAACATAACGAAGCCAAGAAAGAGATGTAGCAGGATGGAGGATCTGATTCTGCCAGAACCTCTCAAGAAGAACCAACTCTGCTATTGATATAAGATTTACCCATTAGAGATGCCATGGATTGGTATCTTGATTCTGGTGTTTCTCAGTACATGACAACATGTGAATTCTTATTCAAGACCTCACACAAGCAGATTCGAAGTATGTCTACTTCGGTGACTCAAGTGCACTAGAGATTGGAGGCAAGGGATCTATATGTCTCTATCTTCCTAATGGTAAGCTGACCTTGCTCAAGAATGTACTATACGTACCTAGACAGACTAGAAATTTGTTGTCAGTCAGCAAGTTTACTAATCAGAGCTACAAAGTCTCGTTCAATTCAAAGTACTGTACCATTATGGACAAGCACGACAAAGAAATCTTCTCGAAAAATAGAGAAGGTAATCTATACGTTTTGGGTCACGAATATGCACTTTATACAAATGTGAGTACCTCAAATGCCCAATTATGGCATCAAAGACTAGGACATCTAAACATGAGGTCAATCTTGTATATGCATCATAATTCTATGGTCAAGGACTTAAACCTTAATGCTGACTCCACCGACATATGACATGTCTGTGAGATGTGCCTACTAGGCAAACAACCTAGATCAAGATTTCCAAAGGGACAAGCCACTAGAGCTAAGTCCGTTCTAGAATAAATACATAGTGATCTATGCGGCCCTATGAATATTCCCTCTTTGGGTTCTGCATTATATTTTATCACTTTTGTTGATGATTATTCTAGATTTACCAGCATCATGTTCATTAAAAACAAGTTTGAAGCCTTTAACTATTTCAAAGACCTCAAACAGTTCGCTGAGACATAGACTAGACTCAAAACCATTCGAACAAACAATGGTGGAGAGTTTCTGTCAAATAAAATGTTTGAATATCTGGCATCATTCAACATTCATTCATCAGTTCACCACCAGCTACATGCCACAACAGATTGGAGTAGTCGAAAGGAAGAACCGAACATTACTAAATACAGCACGATCTATGATGTCAAATGCTCCGATATCGCCTGCAAAACCACGTTAGAAAATTTGGAATTCGGTACAAGTGAAGAGTGAATGCCGCAACAGATGTCTATCACAATCGATTACAGATTATTTCAAAGTGTGTTCGCTCAATTGATAAGAAGTGCAACTATAACAGATAACAGAGGAAAGGAATGCACAGACTGTAGGAACTGGCTCTCTTCTCTCTATTGATAGCTCAATCTCTGCATATGTACAATGGCGCTAAGTGTCGCCCTTATAGGAACGAACATCGGCCTGAGCGTCGATCACCAACCGTTAAGATGTCGGTTGGGATCCACTAATGTGTCGCTATAGAACATCACAAGTTCTTACTTAAAATGAATTAATTACAAAATGAAAATAGGCCTTCACATGAATTTAGGCACTATAGCATATTTCATGTACAAAAATTAAAAAAATTTACAATATAAAACATTGAATCTAGATAATGTGGGGTCATAGGCCTCCACAAAAATGTGCTTACTAGGAAAACAACCTAGAACAAAATTTTCAAGGGGCAAGCCAACAGAGCAAAGTCCATTTAGTCACTAATTTAAAGTCATTTATGTGGTTTTATGAGCGCACCCTCTTTGGGTCAGACTCTATATTTCATCACATTTATTGATGACTACTCTCGATTTACCAGAGTTATGTTTATTAAGACCAAGTTTGAGGCCTTTAACTGTTTTAAGGAATACAAATAGTTTTATGAGACTCAAACTGGTCAGAAGATCAAGACCCTACAGTTTGATTGAGGGGGAGAGTACATGTTACACTCTACAACAGAATGGCATAGCTGAACGAAAGAATCGAACTTTGTATAGTACCTTCCACTGGTGGAATTTGCATATAACAGTGCAAAACATTCAACGACCGGATTTGCCCTTTCATGCTTATGTATGGTTTTCAACCTCGATCACCAATTAGTGTTGACATGAAAAACTTACGAGTGCAAGCCACAACTGATTTCCTTGCGGATATGCAAGAAATGTTATAGTTGGCTAAAGATAGCATAAAAAGTGCCCAAGACAAGGCAAGGCACTGTGCTGATCTATCTCAGAAGCACAAGGTATTCATGGTCAACGACTGGGTGTTTTTGAGAGTCCCTAGTCACTCTAGGGGCTTGAAAACTGGTAAGTGTGCAAAGTTGGCGCCTAGGTATTGAGGTTCTTTTAAGGTTATACAAGTGATAAACAAGGTTGAATACAAACTAGACCTTCCAGCTAACGTTGGAATTCATCCTGTTTTCCACGTTAGTAAGTTAAAGCCCTCGTTAGGGGTTGGGGAGACCCTGCTCCCTGTGGAAGATCTAGTGGAACTTCTTCGTGATGAGTCTGTGAGTGGACCACCTGAACCCGAGGCGATTGTTATTAGCCGGCAGAAGACTCTACGTAGTAGAGTGCTTCAGAAATTTTTTGTCAGGTGAAGGGGCAAATCAGAAGAGGAGGATACCTGGGAAAAGGAGGCTGATCTCCAGAAGAATTTTCCAAATTTTTTCCTACAAGGAAAATTTTAAGCTTAGGGGGAAGGAATGTTACATACCTATGTAACTAGCAGTACTTCAGACCCCTATTAGTCCATTTAGTGTTGGGGTCTACATGGCAAGGTACCCTTAGGATTAAGGGTATGTGCCCTTGTATAAGGGTAGATGAGTGACTATACCTTAGTCAGAGATATGGAGTCATGAGACCCTTGGATAAGAGTTATCCTTAGGATTAAGGGTAGGTGCCTTAGATAAATGTACTAGTGTCCTTGATTAAGGACATGTAGGTGTCTATGCCTTGGATGGAGGTGTGGAACCTAGAAAGGTATTAGAAAGTCATTGGATGACTATATTTCTAAACCTTGGGCCTCAACCTTGAACCATATCACTTTATTGGTCTTGGACCAAAGTATACAAGCACAACTTGGGAAATGGGTCCTAGTAGGAGGGCGCCCTCCTAAAGGGTCCATTGAGTTTCAAGTTTCACAAGAATAATAATCAAAGAGTCATAAGTTATGGAAGATGTCTGATGACCTTCCATAAGCCTATGAAGGTTCTTGAACTCCTCTAGGCCTCTCTCTTTCTCATTGGATGTGCATGGAACTCCATAGTGTATTGGAGAGAACTAAATGCCATCTATATAAGAGGAGTAGGGCATCCATTGGGAGGAAGAGAGATCTCTTTTGCTTACCTTGCTTATGCTCTAGTGTGTAGAGTAATTCTTGTGTGTAGTATGCTAAGGGTTTAGATCTTACTTATGGTATGGGACATAAGTAGGGTTTGGATCTTGAGTAAACTATGGTTTGTTGTGATATGCTTGTGATCTGTTTATGGTTATCAAGGGGGTGCTAGATAGGTCTTGCTTGGAGCTTGGATCTAGCTATGGTTGGGTGGTGAATACTTGAGGCCAGCTTGTTATCTTCCTTTGTGTTTAAGAGTAGGGAAACAGGCGGAGGAGAGATCCTTGGAGGTTTGCAGATCCTTATTTGCAGGTGGAGGCATCATAGCTTGGAGTTGGAGAAGCATCTTGGAGCTTGCAAGTTGCTTGGAGGACATTTGGAGGCTCTACCTTGGATTTGGAGGACTTTTTCCTTTTTACTTGTTAAACTTGCATTGACACTATGCTCGCATTTGGAATTTTCTTGCTTGATTCAAATTGGGATTTAAATTTATATTGTCGATCTTGTGTACACTCCATAGCATTGCATAACCAGAGAGTTGTAAACAGCCAGCCAAGTTCAATATTTCCAAGGAAAATCCTGGCCTAGGGTTTGGAAGCACAAAAGCTTGGATCTTGAGCTGTAGGAGACCAATTTTGAAGCTGTAAAAGCATGATGGTGAGAAGAAATACTCTTACTTAGCTAAACATAACTATCTTGAGGAATAGTTAGCCCTTGTTAAGTATTATTTAGTCTACATTGGGCCCTTATTGGCCTACTATCCTTATTAATTACTTTGAGAGCCTAAAAAGGGAACCGCCTTGTTCTTAAGGCTCATAGCTCCTTTTGGGCCTACAAAGCTTACAATGGATATTTTAATGCATTGATAAGCATTGATGTATTGAAAGTACATGACAAATGCCTGTTTGGCCAGGTTTAGTTGTTAAATCAGTTTTTTTTCTCTTTCATTTTGTCAGTAAACAGTCATAGCACTAGATTCGTATTAGCTTTGCCAAATTTAGCCGTATTCATCCCCGTTCAAGTTATTATCACATCGTTTGGTGTGGATAATGGCTTGATGTTAGCCTCAGTTGTCATTACAATTTTAGTCTTTAAATTAACATATGTATATCGGAACAAATTAACTAGATATGAAAAAACTCAAGATTTGCTACCTGCACATGCTCCATTGGTCGATCAATTTACTCAATTCGTGTACTCAATGTGGATGCCACAGTCTCCTCTAGCTGTTTGAGGTTTTTACTTTGAGATCTAGTCAAGACCATACTATTTGTGATTATTAGTTGATCTCAACAAATTAGCAACATGCTTTGTATAGCACAATTTGCTTTGTTGAATGTTGAAACATAGCCCAAGATGAGGTTAGGCATTGATAAGATAATGCTAAACTGTATAGTGAAAACTGTACAGTCTACATACATGACAATGAGCAGTTACTATATGTAGTAGCATGTTCGAACAGTGACATAGTTTGTCACGAATTCGGCAGAGGAAGAACTCCATTTTGAGTGGTACCATTCGACATTTGATAGTTTGATAGTGTCGGCATTTCGACGGTGCCGATAGTGGACAATCGACAATGTCGATTGTTGATAGTGCCAATCGCGTTGATTCGATGTCGTTGGCTTGTTTGATAGCTTGACTTCAAACTTGAATGTGGAGGGTCGGAGTTGATTTGTTGATTCACTTCGAATATATGTGCATTTATGCAAACTGTTCAAATATGCGTGTAAAACTGCAAACTGTCTTCATTTTTGCAGACTGTTGTAGAGAATGAGTATTTACATTGTATAGGAGTACTCAGAAGATAGAATTAGGTGAGTAGTGTAAGATTAAACTCCACCAGGGGCCCCAAAAAATTGGCAAGCTAGGTTGATAAAACGTGAGCCAAAATTTTGTTGAATTAATCAGAAAGGATAATTGAGTGCTGTTGCGAGACAAACTTTGATTTACTTGATATGATTATCTAGGCTAATCAACCACACAAATCTACAAGCCATACGTGGTCGAAAGCCCCAACTTAAAAATATTGAGAAGCCCAACAACATCAATATTTGTCATCAAAATATTGTTAGAGAACGCATTCCATTTTTTGAGCTTCACCATAAACTCCTATTGAGACATGTGGAGCAGTGCATGGTGTGTGATGGTCGTATGCATGAGGATAGCATGAGATATGTGACCTAAGATTAGATGGACTGCATGGGTGCATGTACATGCTTCTTACCCCTATGTATACAAGTAGGGACTCGCCCTCCTCCATCCTAAGCTTTTGGCTCTAGGTTGCCGGTTTCTCTTCTCTCCTCTCCTCTCCTCATGTATTCACTTGCCATGGCTAGGGGGTGAGTTGTTGCCTACATCTCTAGTTGGATGGGTGGTTTGGCTCCCACTAGTCTCTGTGTGTGTTGATCCTATCCTCATCTTAGTAGCAATCTTGGTGGTCTTTACATTGGCTATGAATGAATTGATGTCCATTATCATGCATAGGAGCTATTTATGAATTGGCTATTTGAAAAGCACACTTGGCACATGTATTTACTTCAGTGTTGATAGTGTCCAAACCATTATTGCTAGTGATAATTTGTGATTGAATGGTACATAATGAAAGGTTCTTCACACTCCTAAAGTGTGTTGTTCATGATGAAGTATCCTATATAATGGACATATATATACATATTGGCTTGTTATTTTTTTTTAGGTGGGTGCAAACCACACGAAGGTTATCTATCGCAGTACCTAGTGTGGTTTTCTATGGTCCCTTGCTTTGAGGGTACGATGGGGGGTCTCTCTCTCTCTCTCTCTCTCACACACACACACACACACACACACACACAACAACAACAACAACAACAACAACAACAACAACAACACTACTGAGCAATTGTCTTCATTCAATTGTGAATGTTCTAGATTGTTATACTTGTTTCTTTGCTATATAGCTTAGGTGACTATTTTCTCAAGTACTTACTAATGGCCTTTGCAGGATTTATACACCATTTAACTTGTTTTTGCTATTGGCTTATGAAACTCATTCATATATATTTCAAAACTAATCCTAAGATCGAGTTTGGTTCATATGAACACGATCTTTTTCTGAGTGGACAATAAGGTGTTTCTCTTCTAAATGTGGTTCACCATTAAACTCATGTCATGTGGCAATCTATGAAAAAAGTTCTACTTGAAGGAGATGGATTATTGCCACCTTAATCAATGTTGCTTGAAGAGACAAGTTGAGACCTTTATTATTTTCTTTATGTGAGAGAGAGAGAGAGAGAGAGAGAGAGAGAGAGAGAGAGAGAGAGAGAGAGAGAGAGAGAGAGAGAGAGAGAGAGAGAGAGAGAGATAGATTGTGTGTTGTGGCATAAGGAGTGCAATGGCCTAGTTAGCAAAAGTTTTAGGAGATTATTTGAATTGAGATTATCTTACTAAGATAGAGAGACATTTTTTTAATAGAATTTAAAATAGTAGCAAAGCATACTTTAAGCTCTTAGTCTCTTTTTTCAAACTTGCTATGTTCGGTGACGATACATAATATGGCTTCTGCATTGCGATGCTCTGGGCGTGTAGCTTGTATGAAAGATATACATAGTGATTGAAATTTATTTTGGCCAATCAATGGCGAATATTCATTGGGCCTACTGCCAGAGTGGGTAATTTAACACTACGGGCCCCGACTCAATCAAGCCCCTAGATGATGGTGCATATGAAAAAGAGACGGGTCCTTCCCATCCGTTTCTTTTCTTATGGCACACTAGGAATTCAAGCCCGCCATTCAAAAGCATCCAAATATTGTCACATGTCAATGACTAACCACTCGAAAGTCACCAAATGGCAGTTCATGACTCATGGCTAGCCTCCTAGCGGTGGCCAGGCACAAAACGATGTGGTGGTTTTTTCCCGTTCTATCTCGATTCTTAACTACATAATATGACGAGCCCCATGCCATCCCTAAATTTTGTCATAAACCTTCACATTCTGCCAAGTTTTACCAAGTTAGAAGTATGCCACGTGGCCAAAAGGGGCGTCTGATACTATAACAAAGAATTAACCTACCTAAGGCACACCGTCATCTACAGCCCGCCACCGTTGGATTTGGTTCAGATTTTGCCACGTTCTTGTGATCAGCCAGTGAATAGAGTCCAAGTGGCACGCATGCCACGTGGCAAAAATCCATACGGCGTAAAATCTAGTGTGCCATTAAGCAGCCATGGCTTCCTAGCATATCTGTGTGTGTGTGTGTGTATTATATATATAGATAGCGAGCTAGCTCTTTGAAGATACAAGAGCAAAGCAATTGTCGATGGCAGAAACCCTAAAATGAAGATCGTGAGCTATAATGTGAATGGCCTGAGAGGAAGATTGACAACATTTCGAACGCTGGGAGCGTTTCTGGGTGCTTTGGATGCGGATATCATTTGCCTTCAGGTAAGGCTCCATTTCACCTTTTCACTGGTTAGGTGCGTTTTCATGTGCTGGCTTGTTTTTGGTGATAGGAAAGGTATCCATCACTTGTTTTAGAATTGCTTGCATTCAATGAATTTCTTCTTAATAGCCAAGCGGTTGCTGCAGAAAGGGATACCTAGGAGCCTTGCGCTTCGATCTTGGCTTGGCCTTCCATTGATGCATATTGGATATGTTGTGCATATTGATACCAGTGCAATTAAATATTGTTGCATAGTAAAAAAAATGTTCTAGTTAGGTGGTATTTCCTATTTAAGGTAGTTAAAGCCAACACCGTGCATAATAAATATGCACCTTTGAAAGTTCTGACAATTACTTTAGACATTTTGTGTGTGCATGCCACAACGCCCTGTTTTATTCCCCCCCCCCAACATAAGTTTTCCAAATTGGAGTTGTTAATTATCAAATACTGTCTAACAAGTATTTATAATGAACCTGCTACACCTATCTGATTCTCCCCTTAGTGTCTCATAAACATCACTTATTACATAGATATCATTGCGAAATTCTTGTCCTTTTGCTTCCGAATTATGGGCTTAATACTGATCGCCTCTTCAAGCCTACCTTTCCACTTCATGCTCCCCATTCATCCACTGGTCAGTCAGGTTTCAATCGCTATGGTAGGGTGTACCTATAGAAGCAAGCAGTTTTTTTGAATAAGCCCTCATGGGATTTTGCAACATGCCAATCACAAGCATATTGCTATTTGTTCCTACTGGATCTGAGCTCTGATGGTTTTGGCCGGGTTCAAACATTATTGTGTTCATATGCTTCATAGCATCTAAATGAATTCCCATAAGTATGTGCAAGATGGATCATGGCATCTGAATGGTTTGAGGTTGGATTATTGTTAGATAACTAATTTTTTTTACAGTTTCTAGTATTATTTATCCCTGCAAGTAGCTTTTTTTATATACTAATAAGCATATGCTTGTGTAACCTACATTCTACTATATCCACATTATAAACTGTAAACATAACTAAAAGGAGTTTCAATCATTCAAAAGACAACATATTTTTATGGAATGTTGGGTTTTTGGCCCAACTTTATGAATCACAAACTTGGAACAATGTGCATGTGACATTTTGAACGTATTTTAGAATCTAAGATTGCTATACACTATCTGCGTTATAGTGCTTCTTATTAAGTTGTAAAGAAACTCATTAAGATTGTGACAAGGTATTATGTCTAGTTTTCTCATGTTAGTTGGCTAGAGGAAAGCCTAGATGGAAAGGACAACTTCACAATCATAAGAGGATGTGTACATTTGTTCCTTAGGTTCTAGAAATGGTTGTGAATGTGCAGCATCACAAGTTTAGAAACAGAATTTTTTTGAATATATGGTTTGGAAGGTTATAGAATTGCCTTTTTGAAAAGGTTCGATTCAAATGGACTATCCAAATTGTTGGACCCAATTTTGGTCCAGTAGTAATTCGTGGGTCCAAGTAAAGTCTAGTTATGTTAAGGGACCCTATCTTGACTTTTGGGAGTGCCCTATAATTAGTAGTGGGTCCTGGAAGGTTCTAGAACTTAGAGTTTGAAAGAGTCTAGGCCCTTGGAAGGCCTATTTATATGTACTCTTTGTTCATTTGTAATTCATTCCCTTTCAAGCATTGCTACTACTTTCTCTCTCCTTGAGGGTGCCTAACCCTCTCCCTCTTCTTCTTCTTCCTCTTTTTCTTCTTCTTGTATATGGAGATTGAATGTTAGAAGGATCTTGGCACTTTGATTTCCTACAGAAGCAACGAATGACGAATACTATTTATCATCTGTGCAACTCTACGGGACATGAAACAACCTTTTGCTTGTTTAATCCTCGGATTATCCAGCAAAGGTATGCTAAGCTTCAATATCGGGAACCTACTACCGATACGGGACCTGATCCTAAGAACAAGGCTTTCAACTTTGTCTTGGATTTCCTGAACGACCAGCTTTGCCAGCTCCACCAGTACAACAAGCTCCTCCGGCTAATCTGATGGAACCTAAAGACCAATAGCTCAGCCTACTAAATCGAGTGTACCTTTGATGGTTGTTACCAGAGCTCAGAAGCAGAAGGAAGTTCTAGTTGATGCAGTACCTGCTGAATCTGTACCAACTACAAATATACCTACTGCATCAGGGGTGTATCCGAATCTCAACTCTGAAAAGAAGAGATACCAAGATATGAGACAATGGGTTAAACAATTGCAAGACGAAGAAGCCTTGGAAGCAGCAAAAGCAACAGTCGAAGCCAATTCTTCACCTGTTTCGCAGCTGGAAGAACGCAATCCAAGAACAGATGTTAATATGCAGTTACATCATCATGAAGAATCCTTCAAAATGATAGAACCTGAAGCGCCCTAAACAAAAATGATCGTGAATATTCTGTCAAGCAAGATGGATATTACATTGGGAGAATATCTTAAGCTGGTGCCGAAAGCAAAAGAAGTATTAGCAAACAAGTTAACTCAGATTGAACCAGTAGTCCATCATGAACCACTGATTTGTGCCGCATTTGAAGAATCAAGCGAAGTACTCAATGTTGGAGTAGCATGGGAAAGTGAGCAATGGAACATCACCCCCGAATTGAGCGAGATTCCTTCACTCAATCGAACTTTGGATACGCAGATCACTTTTCCATTGAACATTATGAACGTAGCATGGATATCAACTGAATTGATTCAAGATCCAATTGAAGATGAATTAAATATAATAATTATTCTCGCATTGACTTACGATGAAGATACAGAGCTTACAAATGAACAAATTTATAATCACACGGATCCGACGAGATTTGGAGTTCGAGATATTCCTGAAGAACCAACAATAAAACCGCCAAAAGCAGTTTTGTAGGACCATTGACAAAGAAGCAAGCAAAGCAACACTATAATACGGTCCTGAAATGGGAACAAGCTGATTCTAAGAATGTACCACCTTTATTGGAGCAAGAAATCCCCATCAAGGAAGTCGTCACCGTCAGAGAAGAACACATCTTCTAGAAAGTCATCACCTCCAAGATCGAGTCCTGCCAAGAAAGCTAAACGAAGATCCAAGATCACCTTATGAAAAAGAACAATTAGAAGAAATCCGGCATGATATGCCCGAGCATTTCAAACGCTATACTTTGGATGATGTAATTATGTTACCGAAGGCTCATCGTGAACCAGAAGATAAAGAACCAAAAACGAAAGATGTTTTCGATGGACCAGCTAGGATGAATTGCTGAACCAGAAGAATAAAAAAAGATTGTTCAAGTTGGAGCCCAACTTACTGCCGAACAATTTCAAGCGTTAAAAAAGTTATTGATCAAGTACCAAGATTGTTTTGCTTGGACATACAAGGATCTAAAAGGAATTCCTTCATCAGTTATTGAGCATACAATTTCCTTGATACCCGATGCAGTTCCAAAGGTCACCAAATTCTATCGCATGTTACTAATCTTATAAAGAAAGAGCTACAAAGGTTACTTGAAGCTGACTTTATTTACGAAATCGAGCATACAGAATGGATTTCTCCAATTGTAACGCACCTAGTTCATTTCAAAGAGTCATGCAGTTCGCGTTCAAAGATTACTTGCAGATAACAAATCTCCTTAAATCCAGAAAAGTGTCAAATTTGGGTCATTCATGGAGTTGTCCTTGGACATGTGACACATGCCAAATACTATCGAATATTCATTTTATTCTTTGTGGATCTAGCAAGACCTATATACAAATCGATTATTGTACCGATTTGGACAGTTGAGGCATTAGAAGACTGATCACCAGCCGTTACTTTATTTAGTAGACAAGACGTGTAATTCGGGGCATATTGCAAGATGACTACTTTTATTGACCGAATTTGATTTTTGGGTTGTGGTTCAAAAAGGTAAACAACATTATCTGGCCGATCATGTATCTAGAATCGAATCCGCAAGTGGATGATGACCTACCAGATGCTGCATTGTTTTATGTTGAAGTAGTACTTGAGTGGGCAGCCGAGATTGTTGAATATTTGATGCTAGGCCAACCTAATGACTCCTTGACAAAAGTACAAAAGAGACAAGTGTTTCTTAAGGCACAACCTTATCAATTGATTGCGGGCCAATTGTATTGCCGAGGAATGGATGATATTTTGCGAAGATGTGTTTTGCCGCATGAAGTACCTGAACTCATCATGTTTTCACACGATGGAATGGGTGGAGGACATTTTTCAACAAATATCAATGGTCGCAAACTTTTGCGTTGGTGGTCTATACATAGAGATACAGAAATTTTATTCAGTCATGCGATGTTTGTCAACGCGTATGCCATCCTACAGAGCAAAATTATGAACTTCAGCACTTTGCCATTTTGGAAATCTTCGCCGAGCACCTTACAGTCATAATTAACTTTTGCCAACCTGACAGATGGATTCAAAATGCCAAAATCAGGTTGGACATAGGTTCAGATCCCGAAAATTTTTATTATCTACAGTACCTAGGCGAAGGATTTTTTTAGGCGAATGATAAACCTTCGCCAGATCTTCATAACCTTCGCCGGATTAGTTCAGAGTTTTAGAAACCTTCGTTGAGATTTTTGGAAACTATTTTCATAGTACTGAGCGTGCCTGCAAATTTTTTGTCCAAAACTAAGCAGCCAAACTAGTACTTTGTCTAATGGACCCTCCAAATTCACCTATAAAATGGCTAAATTCGATTTCATTTCTCACTTGTGCTAGCGAAGCTCTTGCCAAATTTTCCAACGACCAGAACTTTCTGAAACTTCTTTCCAGCCTTCTGATACACTCTTGTGGTCCTGGTTGATAAAAGGACTTTAGGCCTTTTTGCGGGACTTTTAATGTCGCAGGGCCTAATTGTCAAGTTAGTGAATAAAATAGGGTTTCCCACCAAAATTCAAATTCAAATTGGTTCCCTCCGAGTTTTGAATGGGGTCCCACTCTTTTTCAAATTTGAATAGTTAGGGAGGTAGGAATTGGCCAATAGGAATTGAGGCTAAGACCCTAAAATCCTCTATATAAGTGGCAAACTCGAGTTTGTAAAACATGTTTCATCTTCATTTCTAATACAAGTAGGTTGGTCCTCTTATGAAGTGGATGTGGAATGTCCTTGCTCTCTATCTCTTTTCCTCCATCTCTCATGCTTTCTTTGTGGTTGCTAGTTATTGGGTTTGATTATTATTGGAATTGCTAATTCTTATGCTTTTGGTGAGAGAGAAAGGGGAGAGAGAGAAGGGTAAGCTATCATCATTCAAGATTTAGTGTTAAGGGTTGTAGAGTTAATGTTTAGTGTTAACGGATCTTAGTGTTAATTGTGGATCGTCTATGCATGTTGGATTTTGATTTATGCTATCGCTCTCATGGGATCAAACCTCCGCGTGACATCTAACCTTGTCTCCTTGATGCTTGTGTGCTTGGATCTTGGGTTGAGGATAGGGTAGGAAATAGCCCCACAACAACATACGACCTCCTGTTAAAGTTGCCAACCAGTTAAGGCTATTGTTGTGTGTCTTTAACCGTGCATATTATATATGATTCATTTGGATTTTTTCTGGGGGGTCCGAGATGAAGTATTGATATATAACAGTCCTCTAATTTGGTTGAACACAACGAACTATCAATTGGCTTAGTTCCTTAGTGCTAGCTAGCATTTATCACGGGTGAGTGTGCCTCTTGCCTTGAAAAAGGTGTGAGAAAGTCATCATGCATTGATTGTTTGAGACTTTATGAGCGGAAGTTGTAAAGATAAAGATTTTACATTGTTTTTTCTCAGAACATGTATTGAGTTGAGTCACTGAAAATATCAAGATTTTTAGTTTTATTAAGGGCAAACCAATGAAGAGCAGAAAGTTCTTTTTACACCTGCTTGATCTGATGCATTTTTTGATCCATAAGACTTGCTGACTTTTGCTCAGGTTATTTGGTGAAGCAGGGAAGTGAGGGACTGGAAATGTTTTTCTAATCATGCAATTTGATCATTTTCATTTTCAGGAGACAAAAATTTCAAGGCAAGAACTTACAGCAGACATAGCTATAGTGGAAGGTTATGAATCATTCTTCTCATGCACACGTACTACGAAGAAGGGACGTGTGGGTTACTCTGGTGAGCTTATCAAGGTTTATCCTATCTTGCTTCATCACGATTAGGCATATGCCATCAAACTCAGTAGAATTGGTTGGTCACTTTTAACATATCAGTTTATTTGTCGTGTGTATAGCATAAGTTTATTGCTTACAAGAAGGCTTTTAGATGCTAGATGAAGGTTTCTTTTCCATGACTTGGGGAGTTGCATTGAGAGCACAGTAGCAATAAAATCCTTTTGGAACGACTTGTTTGGAATACACCTATTTGAAATTAAATTTCGAGATGTAAAAAATAAGTACAACCCGCCAAATTTCAGGCGTTGCTTCTCCCAAGATGTCTAACTGATAATTATCAAGATTACTTGAAGGCATTGATTTTCTAAGTCTTTGATATTGATCAAATCATCTAGTAATGCCTACAATTAGTGCCCTCCCTTTTAGTTATTGCTTATTGTGTATATAAACAAGCATTGCAAACATTATATGCCCTGTTGGGCATGTGTCTACATATTACCAATAGTTTGCATATTTAAAACTTCTTGAGAAGACAAAAAGGACTCCAATTTCCCGAAGGAGTTGTTCAAATGACCTTTTTCAAAGTTTGAAATGTTTGGTTGTTGTCTTGCTTGAGAGGGATGAATCTGCATTGCTTGTCCGCCGACTCTCTTTTTATAAGCTTATGCATTCTGCAGTCTTGATTGCTACAAGCTACGAGATCCATTTGTGTTGCATGTTGATGTCTTATTGTTGAATTTCAAGACCAAAGGCTTTCAGTATGGGGTTTGAGACTTGAGGCAAGTAAGAAAATAGTGGCTGTAGAATACTTTCATTCCACAAGTCTAGGAATTGGTATCTCCAAAGAGCAGAGTCAAGCTCAAAATTTAAGCAAATAGGTTACTCAATAAAGTGAGCAGGTGCGATTGAAGTCAAAGAAGTTTTAGTGCTTGAGTTGATGGCCTCACACTTTAGACGACTTTGACTACATACATGTTTTAGGCATGTATGAAGAGGTTTTATTTCAATTAGCTAGATAATGTACTCTACCATTAAAGTTGAAGATTGATATCAAATATTTTACAATGCATATAGATATGCTCATTTCTAAATCTCAATGTCAAATCAATGGAAATAACGAGTATAAAATGATTAGTGTTACGTCCATGTCCTGTGGGATTTGGAGTAATTCTTGACATGGATTGTTGATATTCCAATGTATAAGGTTATTAGTTATGCCACATCATTCCGAAATTGGCTAGTAATGTAATTAATAATCTTATGAGGGTCTAGGTGCTCTAATTGGACCTATGAAGCTTTTGCATGGTGATTGACAGCTTTTATAGGAGGTCAAATGCTTTTGATAGGAATAGGGGGAATTCTTAAGCTTGTGGAGAGTATAACTCTTGTAGGAACTCGCCCATCTCCTCATTGTGATTTCTAATTTTAGAAGCCAAGATCCCCTTCTCTCTTGCATTCAGTCACCTTGGCTTGGGGGTGAAGAGGTTAGGGTTTCGGTTAGCCATTTCCTGTTGGTTGGGTGGTTTTGCTCCACATGTGTCCTTTTGGTTGCATGTAACAGGATCTAAGGAGATCTTCACTTGGCGATCGTAATAGTGGTATCAGAGCTAAGGATTACATCAATCAGAAGGTGGAGTCGGGCTTTTTGCAGCTTTTTGGTTTTTGCTTCCAAGTGGTGAAATTGACCTCCAAGTAGATGGCTTCTCTGATTTTGGTGTACTTGCAGCCTATTGTCATGATTATGGATTTTTTCCATAGAAATTGATGGAAATCAATGGACTTTTGATGGCTTTTTGAGGTTTTTCATTCAATGCTTTTGCTTGAAATTCATCAAAGCTATTGATCTTGAACGTTTTCAGATTTTTCTTGCTGTTTTCCAGTCATTATCATTGATTCTAATGATTGCATGCTAGTGCAAAAGTCAAAAAAGGGCCTAGATAGTGATTTTTAGCCAAAAATTGAAGTTTTTGTGTTAGAAATGGGCTATATGAACCACAATTGACAAAAATCAAAACTTTTAGTGCTTGCATTGAATTGAATTACAGTAGACATGGCCTGATTGCACTTGCATATGGGTTTGATCCACAAGAAATTGCCAAAATGGTTGAAAAATGGTCAAAAAACATGGGTTTTTGGTGGTTTTTTAAGTGATTTTGGTGATATTCATAAAATCCATGGCTAATATTTTGCATGCATGTTTTTGGAGGTGTAATGAGGTTGTCATTAAGTTTGGTTAGGATTGGACACCATAAGGGTCTCAAAAAGTCAAAAAATAGTGTTTTTTTTAGGTTTTTTTGAGCTTGAATAACTCTCAATAGGTGGCCTGAATCCATTGGCTGAAAGATACGATGGATTGCCTTTCATTTGAGCCAAATTTGGAGTTGGGCACCTTAGACACCAATATCTTGAAGTTTTGCTTGTTGAAGGACTCCTTAAATACAATTTTTGCATGATATGAGCTTATGATTGCTTGCTGGACCTGATGGAAGCCTCTATGCCTCTTTAATGAACCTAGAAGAGTGCTTGTAACCTGATTGGATGCATATTGGGCTGGAGTTGGATTTTTGACAATACCACTAGTGAAAGTGCGCCCTCCTACTGCAATTTTAGTATGTTACAGCTCGCACGTGTGAAGCCTATCTGGCAGGTGCATGGCAAGTGTCTTGCTAACCTCCTCTCCTCTGTATTGTGCTTTACAATGACCAAATCGGAGTCCTGTAGCAAAAGTTACGGCCGTCGGAAGTTTGATAATGTTTAGAGTAAAATTTGAAAAATTTCCGAATTGTTTTGATTGCATGCATGACTGGTAACCAATATAGTGCTTTTCCAGTGTTGAGAATGTTTGGATGCATGGTACAAGGTGGTAGAGGAGGTTGATCGGTGTAATTTCATGCATGGATGCTATTTTTGGAAAACTAGTCAAAAAGCTGATTTCCCAATTATTAGGCAATTTACGAAATTTTTTTGATTTCGTGGAAAAATCGATGCATGTCAAGTCTGATGCATGCTGGATGTTTTGAAATAAGTTCGGAATGGAATGGAATGGAACTTGTGAAACTGAACAATCGACGCTTTTAATTGATTTTCATAGTTTGGTCCATGTCGAACGGAATTTGAAAAATCCCTGTTTTGTAAATTTTTGAATGATCTGTGAAAGTTCGAAATTGTTCTAAATCTGTCATTTGTTGATTGAACAGAATTAGCTTAATGAAGTGAAAGACCTTTCTGAGATGAAATCAGCCAGTAATGAAGGTCTAGTATTTTTTCACTTTTAGTTGAAGATTTTGGATCTGTCGACTAATTTAAGCCAATTTTCCGTTTCAGGTAATCAATAATGGCAAATGATAATGCAGGTCTTGAGGGTACGGTGCCTATGCCTACCTATTTACAGATTTACCAACAATTAAATTAAGCACTTAATGAGATGAACAATCGGAACAATTCAAGGGATCAATAGATGGAGGTACTGTTAAATCAAGTTAAGACTTTGTCTTTGTCGAATTTGGGCTATTTGCTAGACCCTTTCTCAGGGGAGAAGAAAGAGAAGAACCCAGATGTGGTAGACGACTGGTTGACCAAGTGGACCAATTATTTCAATCTACATGCAATTTTGGAAGAGAAAAAAGATCGAGAGCGCAGTTCTGTTCTTTCGAGGAAAGGCCTCATTGTGGTGGTGTGATTTGCGGCTCAAACCTACCACATGGGAAGAATTCATGGGAGTATTCAGAAAGTCATTTGTGGTTGCGGACGATTCCAAAGATTTGTCAGTTGCAAAATGGGTACTTGGAGCTTAGACTCTTACCTGCAAGAATTTATGGATTTATGGAACAAAGTTCTGTCATTCGATGCAAAACTGGCACTTTGGCAGTTTATCCTAGGTCTGCTAGCTGATTATCAGAATGAATGTAAGTGAAACGCGCTTCAGACTTTTGAGGACGCCATACGAATCGCGAAAGCGTATGATTCCACGGTTGTGGCATTAAGGAAGAAGCTATCATTTAGGGTAATAAATCTGGATCCAACCAGAAGAAAGGGGAAAAATCGAGTTCGTGACAAGAAACAAGTCAAATATTTTGACTAACTGGTTCATATGGCATCAGAATTTAAGCAAAAGAAGTAGATGTCCCATAAGAAGACTAGGAAGGCAAATGTGTGTTTTGTTTGTACTAAAGTTCAGCCCGGAGCGAAAGAAACCCGTAGCTCAAGTAATTGAGATGCCAGGTAAAGAAAATCTAAAATTGGAAATTAATAAGGGTGCTTGAGTGGCCGACACCGAAGACGGTTAGAGAAGTTAAATCTTTTCTCGGTTTTACTGTTTTCTTTCGTAAGTCAATTGAGGATTATGCAAAGGTAGCAGCGCCTCTAAATATTCTGACTAAAGGCTGAGTTTATAAGAAAAAGAAGAGAGGTCAACCTAGGCCGCCTATCGAGTGGAATGAAGAACTGAATGAATGTTTTGAGAAACTTACAGATCGCGAATCCAGATTTACTAGCAGTGCCTCTAAATAAACTGACTAAAGGCAGAGTTAATAAGAAAAAGAAGAGAGGTCAACCTAGTCTGCCGCCTATCGAGTGGAATGCAGAATTGAATCAATGTTTTGAGAAACTCAAACATATGGTTGCTTCAGTTCTTGTTTTACAGATCACGAATCCAGATTTACCTTACGTTGTTGTACGAACTGACACAAGTGATTTGACGATAGGAGCGATTCTTTTATAAACTGATAGGCCGATAGCATTTGAAAGCAAGAAACTTATTGGACCTCAAGCATTATACAACTCAGGAGGAGTAGTTATTTGCTGTGATACATGCACTTAAAACCTGGAGACATTACGGAAACAGATTCTCATTTTGGTCGCATTTGGAAAATGGTTGAGATTGGGAAAAATGAGAATGGAATAGATAGTAACTCACAGGGATCTCAGGTTCCAAAGAAAGATA
Organism: Diphasiastrum complanatum; assembly: GCA_029204225.1. Taxonomy (NCBI): domain Eukaryota; kingdom Viridiplantae; phylum Streptophyta; class Lycopodiopsida; order Lycopodiales; family Lycopodiaceae; genus Diphasiastrum; species Diphasiastrum complanatum. The sequence goes on along the minus strand of MU833031.1, from coordinate 14,057 downwards.
AGAAGATAATGGAATAATTCTCCATCCGAGGTGGTTTGCTATTTTGGAATGGGAGAGTTTGTGTATCCGTGGATGATGAGATAAAGAAGATAATTCTTTATGAATGTCATGATGTACTCTGTGCAGGTCATCCACGTATACACGTGACTTTGGACTTGGTCGGAAGAGAGTTTTATTGGCCAAAACTCAAGCCATTTGTTGAGTCTTATGTGGTTAAATGTAAACCTTGCCAGCTAGCGAAAGCGGAACGCTTAAAGGCTGAAGGGTTGTTACATCCCTTAGATATCCCTCAGAAACGACGGGAAAGCATATCTATGGATTTTGTAGTTGGACTTTCAAAGACCCAACGTCTGAATGATTCTATTTGGGTTGTAGTGGATAGTTTAACTGAGCTAGCTACGTTCATACCAGCAAAGTCAACGCAAAGGCTTCTGATTTAGCCCAGATCTTTGTGGAAACATTATTCAGGCTTTGTGGATTGCCAAGTGATATTGTTAGTGACAAAGATCCTAAGTTTACAGGTCACTTTTGGTCAGCTGTATTCCATAAGCTAGAAACCTCGCTTAGTTTTAGTTCTACCGATCATCCTGAATCAGATTGTCAGATGGAAAGAACTAATCAGACTATATGTTGAGGACTTATGTGTCTCACAGGCAGTCTCAGTGGGAGGATTACATTCTTTTAATTGAGTTTGCTTACAATAGTAGAAAACATTTTGCTACAGGTTATAGTCCGTTTATGTTGATGTACGGTTTCCAACCTAGATCTCCGGTGAATGTGGAGATGATATCTGTTAAGATCCAGAAAGTTGTGGATTTCCTGCATGATATGCAAGAAATGTTGCAAGTTTCACGTGATAATATCCGTAGTGCTTAGGATAGAGCTAAGCACTATGCTGATCTTAAGAGGTCTACTAGACATTTTAAAGTTGATGATTGCGTATATCTTAGAATTCCAAAAGATTCTAAGACCATGTGTATGGGTAAGCATTATAAGTTGTCTACCAGATATTGTGGACCGTTTCGGATTATAAGGAAAATTGGTTCTTTAGCTTACGAACTTGATCTTCAGGATAAGTTGACGGCTCACCTAGTGTTTCATGTAAGCCGGTTAAAACAAGTTTACATGAAGGTGATGTAGTTGGATCTGATGAGGATCTTACCCACTTGGAGAATTTATCGCTTGGTGTACCTTTGGAACTTGAAAGAGTGCTTAGAACCAGAGATAAACAATCGAGGAATTGTTCTATCTCTGGGTGTTTGATTAGGTGGGATTTGGATTGAGGATGATGATTCGTGGAAAAGAGTTGAAAGCATAAAGAAGGACTTCCCTAGTTTCCACTTCTGACGACTGAAGTAGTTCAAGGGGGGGAGAATGTTACGTTCATGTCCTGTATGTGGGATTCGGAGTAATTCTTGACATGGATAGTTGGTACTCCAGTGTATAAGGTTATTAGTTACGCGATGTCATTCCGGGCTTGGCTAGTAATGTAATTAATAATCTTAAGAGGGCCCGAGTGCTCTAATTGGACCTATGGAGCTTTTCCTTGGTGATTGACAGCTTTTGTGCAAGAATAGGAGGTCAAATGCTTTTGATAGGATTGGAGAGATCCTAGAGGGAATATTCTTTAGCTTTTGGAGAGTATATATCCTATAGGAACTCGCCTATCTCCTCATTGTTTTTTCTGATTTCAGAAGCTAGGATCCCCTCCTCTCTTGCATTTAGTCACCTTGGCTTGGGGTTGAAGTGGTTAGGGTTTTGACTAGCTATTTCCTGTTGGTTGGGTGGTTTTGCTCCGCAGGTGTCCTTTTGGTTGCATGTAACAGAATCTAAGGAGATCTTCACTTGGCGATCATAATAATTATTCAATTTTAATGTAAAAGCCGACTAAAGAAATGGGTAAATGCTTGAAAATTTTGAAGTTTGTTGAGGCAGTGTAGCTTGTGCCCTATTGATTTATTATTAATCCCTATAAAGCAATTCAAAATTTAGTGTAGTAAGGCTATTTTGTATTGTGTACGATGTATAATGTAGCCGCAAGACTTATTTTGTTCTACACATCCCCATACAAATTTCCAAGAAAAAAAGAATTAGGGTTTTTTAGGGCAATGTTTGCAAATGTTTTCCCTCCCCTTTCAAAATCACAAACGCATTTGTCATGTTTGCTAGTAACCATGCTAGAAATATGGTTAACATTTGGAAGATGTCTTAAGGACAGATGGGGAATCCCATATGTTAGTGTTAATACTTTGGAAATTGTGGTAATAATGAGATTTTGAGAAGCATGATTTACCATTTTGATTAGGTTAATGTGAATCTATATGCCATTTCATAATGAAGCCAGTCTATAGGCCTTCATAAGTTTGGAGTGTATTGTGTAAAAAGTGTAATTATAAATGAAGTTATTCACATCTTATGAACGTAATAAGAAATGAACATAGAGATACTATGCACATTCAAAGGACAATATCGAGGGTTGAAGACAGGACGCTGCCCTTGTGAAAGGATTTTTTATGTAATATGGAATATTGAGATGCATATTGTTACAAGTCCCATAGATCTCTGATAATTTTGAAGGTTGACACACCCCATACAAGTGACGATGCACTGTAACCGCCCATTCGTAGGGTCACTGTTGACCCAATCCCATGCACTGGAGTTACCGACACTGTCATGCCTAGTCAAGCCTCCAACGATAACTGGCATTCCATACCAACTTCCATCACCATCGGCTCTCCCTAGCATACCTCTCCAGGCTTGGAGATACATCTTGGCTACTGCACGTGCTCTCCATCCCCCAACTCCCGGGTAGATTGAGTGAATGGCAAAAGGGATACCCCACCTCTATATCTATATAGGCACAGGACAAGTGGGTCCCATCAAGCACAGTCCCATCGATGACATGTGACCACCTAGGATGGTGACGCGTGGCACCCAAACATGTCGATAATGACAGACCTACATCCTGCCGCTTGTGAGACTGTCACTTAAGGGCGTATCATTATGGTACATAACATTTCCTCTCTCATAAAAACTTACGTCTATGAGAGAAAACCAGGGAATCTAAGTTTCAAGTCGTCCTCCTCCTCCCAGGAGTCCTCATCTTCTGAGTTACCTTTCCATCGAATCAAATGTTCAGAAATCAAATGATTTCTCAATTGATGACCATGATCCTTTCCGGTTCATGGGGTACAAAGGAAGTCAAATCCTTGAATAACATGAGTTCATCTTCTGGAACAAGGTTATTCTTTCCACCAAGTCGTTCCTTTAAACGACTGACATGAAACACATGATGAACTGGTTTCCATGACGGAAGATCTAGTCGATGGGCGGATTGATTAATCTTATTTACAATCTTAAAAGGACCGCCGTATTTTGGGATTCGAAGATACACCCAATTTTTGATCTCAAATTCTCTAGGAGAATCGTGTGATGGTCTACCCCGTGAGGGGGTAGCCTCAGGCAACCGTTAGGGAATACATCATTGTATTCCGTCTTAAGTCTTTTAAAAATTCTACCTTCATGGGTATTGTCTAAATTAACATCTGAAAAAGAAAATGCTTTAGGAGAAGATGATACATCAATATCAAAATTTTGAGGCACGTCACCTTTAAGATGAACCATAGAGCCATTATGCAGAGAAGAAAAACTATGAGTTACATAATCCTTTTTTAATGACTCCTTTCTAGCGTAAAACCACTCTTTTCCTAGAATTAAGTCTACCTTATCAGGATTCATGATATTTACATAGATTTGAATTTTCAACAGTAAGCAAGGGACAAATTGGTCCCAGACCTGCTGCTCCTCAACCATCGCCATCTTGATGTGGTCACTTGGTGCGGTTGCTAGCGTGAGCTTTTGCACTCATTTCGCATTAATAAAATTATGCGTTGAACCATCATCAAAAAGAACACTCACGGCTTGGCTGCCTATGAACCCATTCATGCGAATGAGGTTGTGAGGTCCAAACCTTGCCCTTCTCGAAGGAGTCGCCCGAAGAGTGTTTGTCTTTAGCTTCAGATTTTTGGCCTTGCTGCTCTAACCGCTTTTAAACATTTTTTGCATCATAATATTTGTGCTTTGGATTTTCAATCCCTAAATTTTGCTATTATTTTATCTGGCGGGCCTTTAATTCTAGTTTGGGAATGTCCTTTCTTTTCATCTGTTTTTCACTTTTGATTTATGCATTTTCCATGATTGCAGGAGTTGCAACATTCTGTCGTGTGCAAGAGACAACCTTTGGAACGAGTGCAATCTTACCCATGGCTGCAGATGAGGGTTTCACGGGTCTTTTGAAATCTTCAAAGATGGGAGACCTCAATAGAGAGAATGGGAAAGTTGGGGGTTACGAGGAGGTTCTATGTCTTGAAGGCTTGACACAACAGGAGTTGTTGCAGTTGGACAGTGAAGGACGTTGTCTTGTGACTGATCATGGTTCATTTGGTAATAGTTTCTCAAGAAGCCAAGAATTTACCTGGCTCTGATTAAGCTATTATGTGTCTTTTTTGCTTTTTGGTAGTTCAGTAGATACTCCCATCTTAACCAAATATGACCTTTGTAGTGAGGCAATTGTCGCTTTTCATATTGTTTTAAGTACAAATATATCAATCATTATGTATCATTTTTCATCTAGAATACTTTGATTTTATTGAGCATGCTTCTATAGTCATAGAAGATTTTTGAAGTGAGTAGTGGAGATATTGAAGTCTACTAGCAAAGAATTTAGTCTTGTAAAACTAAACTTTAAAGTCTACTAGCAAAGAATTTAATCTTGAAAATTAGGGCCTAATATTAAAGTCATAAAGCAATGCCAAGAATATCAAACATTATAGGATATAATTACCATCAAAATTATTATCTCTGATATTGTATACTTGAGGTGAATGGTTGCATAGGAAGTTTTGTTCAGTAATGTTCTCTTATGATCTTATTTGCATTGGCCCTCACTCTCTTGTTAAAAAGTAAAAGGATCAAAGGGTGGCTATGTATGTGTTTTGGTATTTTGATTTTCTTGTTGCCTTAGTTCTTTTGTCGAAGTTTAAGACTATTCTCATGATTTGGACTTGCATCAGTTTTGTTCAACATATATGGACCAAATGTAGGAAGTGGAGATCTCGAACGACAAGATTTTAAGTTGAAATTCTTCAAGGGATTGCAGGTATCATCTTTTAGTTGAATGATCAAAGTAGGAGGAACTTAAGTTTCTTATTTATATGAAAATAATTTATGGTAGATTAGTGTTTGAGCAATACTCTTTGTTAGCAAGTACATCCGTTTCAAATCATGACAAAGGTGTCTCATTGGCATGCTAGATCTATTGTAAAACTCACTTGAATACTAGATGGAAAACATTGAGTACACTCGGTAGCCAACAATGACAATCTACTACTACTTAGTAAGGTCCGTGTACCAAGTCGTAAGCGGTACTTTGGGAAGGATGGTGCCCATTGCTTTTTCAAGCCAAAGTTGTCGTTCTCATTTTCTCAAACTGCTTGCCAAAATTTGTTGCTCAACTTAGAATCATGATCACTAATAAGGTCATTTGACAAACCATGAAATCTAAACAATGTTTTCCCAAAAAGTTGAGAAAGCTCGGAAGCTTTTGATGAACATACAAGTTTATGTATGAAGTATCTTAACCTCAATAATAGACATAGCAGATGAAAGCTTGAGGATGAATCCTCCCTTACATATTTAGAAACTATTGAGGTGTCCTCACCAACTTGAGTCTTATGGCACATTGGCATTGACACTTAGCTACTTGGACTCAACTTGCACTTATTTAATTGACAAAGAGAGGTATAATGTATTTACAGCTTAGCTGCTTTTATGATAAATGTATGACATATAACCATGTAAGTGCCTAGAGCCATTACGGGTAAAATAAGCATTATATTTCAACACCCCCCTTATTGGCTATTTTATTTAGTGTAACACCTAAAGACTGTCTAAAATTTTCAAATTTCTTTTTAGTAAGCGGCTTAGTAAAGATGTTTGTAGTATGATCTTCGGTGCCACAAAATTCAAGCTAAATTTTTCCACTATGCACTCTCTCCCCTATAAAGTGCTGGTTGACCTCGATGTGTTTTGTCTTGGCATGGTATACAGGATTCTTGGCAAGCTGAATGCATCTCTGGGCTATCACACTACATCATTGTAGGACTCACTTGATCAATTTGCATATCACCCAACAAGTCAAAAACAATTTTATAGTTGGTTGTTTCTTGCTGCACTAAGAAATTGCTCCAGAACCCATGTGACGTGAATGATCTATTGTCGATCTGTGATCATCCTTGTCTCCCTCATCCACATTAGAATAACCTTCCAATTGAATGTTTCCATCGTCCGTGTAATGAATGCCATATGTAGAAGTTCCTTTTACATACCTCAAAATCCGCTTGGCTGATTTCCAGTAGCCCATTGTAGGTTTACCCATAAATTGACTTGCAACGCCAACTGCATGTGTAACGTTTGGCCTGGTATTTGTAAGATATATTGAGCCTCCCACCAATTGATCATATAGCATTTCGTCTACAAAGGGTGTCTAATCAGCCATGGATGGCTTCTTACTTGTATCACTGGGAGTGGATATAGGCTTGCAATCCTGCATATTGAATCTTTGAAGATTCTTAGTTGCATACTTTGCTTGGGGGGATACAAAAAGGATATAATGTTTCCTCCAAACTTCTAATCCTAGGCAATAATGTCAAATTTACATGAAAGATCTCCTTTAACTTTAGCAACGAGCAACTTATTGCTACCTTTGATGATTAGATCATCAAGAACATTAATCACCATCTCCACTTTCTCTCTCAAAAGATACAAGTTACAGTCAGGTTTAGTTCTCTTGAAATTTTGCTTTGTGAAGTAATCATCAATGCTACTGTACCATGCTCTAGGCGCTTGCTTTAACCCGTACAAAGCTTTCTTAAGCTTACATACCAGATGCTCTTTGCCTTCAGCCTCAAAGCCTTGTGATTGCTCCATGTAAACCTCTTCCTTCAATTCTCCATTGAGGAAGGCACTTTCAACATCCATTTGTTGAATGTCCCATGAAAATAGGTTGCCATTGTTGACACAGTTCTTAATACTTATTGATGTCATCCTAGCAATAGGGGCAAATGTCTCATCATAGTCAAGCCCCTTCCTGTTGAGGAAAGCCTTTTGCAACAAGTTTTGCCTTATGCTTATCAAATCTATAAGGTCATGTGCCAATTCACATACCTTTGATATATACAATGGAACAAAGTGAAATATGACCATCTAGACATTGTGCATGTCATGTAGCTCGAGTTTGTACATGCTAGAAAGTAATATTTACAACTTGTAAATGCACAAGCAAGATGATTTTCCTCACCAACCCCTATAGACAAGTTGAATAGCTTTTTATTCTTCACAGATCTTGCCAGATTTGGCTGAATCTTGATGGATCTTGCTTGATTTGGCTCGATCTTCCTAGATCTAGTTGTGATGGCCTAACAAAATAGCTTTTTGTAACATGCCACCACCAACCTTGATCTAATTCACTATGGTGACCAATACTTGTGCAACCGGCTATCGTTGATGGGTGTGTCGAACGGTGTCCCATCTAGCTTCTGCAGATTCATGGCTCCATGATTAAGAATTTTCTTAATCCGATAAGGACCTTCGCTTGTGAATTTTAATTTTCCCTTGATCGCCTTGGTTTTGGCTGATACTTGGTCCTGTAAACCCATTTGCAACCTATTGGTTGCTTCCCATCAGGTAAGTCCACAAGCTCCCATGTGTCATTCTGCATAATGGAGTCATATTCTTGCATGGCATTTTTCCATACATTTACCTTCACGGTTTCATAGAATGACTGTGGCTCGTGTGATTGTAAGATAGATGTCGTCAGTGCAAAGTTGGTCTCCTGACTCGCACGTTGCATGAGTTTCCTGTAAGATCTCCTTGCACCTTCTTTGCTACATCATCTTCTTCCATCATTCCTCCATCTTGTTGGTGTTAGAAAACCGACTTGCTCATACAAGTTATTCAAGAGAAGATTCCTATTGTTGTTAGACAATAGTTATACACATGACAGAGAGCACAAACAACAATGATGAGATGTACTCCAACTATGTCCCATTACATACATACTTATAGACAATAGTCTATGCCAAAAAGCAAAAGCAATCTAAAAGTAACCTTAAAGCAATTGCCTAATCGAGGTCTCTATATAAGGTAAAAGCAACCAACACCTATCTATAGCAAAAGTTGTGCTCCAAATCAAGCACTAGAATCTCGACCTTGAGTTTAACTAAAGTCTAACTTGAATTTATTAAATATAGGTTAAAGCCCCTAGATTTAGCATGCCGGCATGGCCCAATAATCTTAATCAACCCTAGATGATAACATTAGGGATAAGAACCTTAATGTTTACATTTTCAATAACAATAACTATGCATAGCACAATATTCATGTATATCCTCCATGACGCCCATGTAATGAAGGTCCTGAATTTTGATGTAGAATCCACGATCAACTTTGATCTCAATGTCTTCATTACTCGATCTAGAACTTCCTCCGTACGATGATGTAGAATTCCTTCATATGTCGATCTTTTTCATATGAACCTGTTTCGTATGACTTCCCAATCAAACAACTTGACTCTTGAATCAAATAATGTGGACATGTTTAACCTTTGCCATAAGTGTGAGAATTTTGCTTGCAGCCATGTGGAGTCAACGTTGTTAGGAAAACAACGAGAATCTTCTAGGAGAATATTGACGGAAAGTTATTGGCTGTCGACAGATCTGAATCAGAATTTTTCTGGTTGTTTGCTAGTTTTCTGGTGCAGGTCACATCTAGAGCAGGTGCTTTCCAAGTGCAGGCAGATCTGAACAGGTGCTTTTCAGGTGCAGGCAGATCTGAACAGGTGTTTTTCAGGTGCATGCAGATCTGAACAGGTGACTTCTGAGGGCTATAGTACCTGAAGAGGTGCTTTCAGGTGCAGGCAGATCTGAACATGTAGTTTTCAGGTGCATGCATCTGAGGTAGGCGGACCTGGTGCAGGCTCGGACAGGCAATATATGAGCTAGGCGGACCTGGTGCAGGTCCGAACAGGCATCATCTGAGGTAGGCAGACCTGGTGCAGGCGGTAACTAAGCAGGTGCAAGAGCATCTGAGGAAGGCAGACTTGGTGCAGGTTCAGACAGGCAGTACCAACACAGGTGATATCCAGGGAAGGCTGTTTCTGGAGAGGTCTATTTTTGGCAGGTGATATCCAGGGAAGGCTGTTTCTGGACAGATTTGATTGTTAAACTAAAATCAGGTTGTTGGGAGTTGTTGTAGATCAGTACAATGGCAGGATTGAACGATGCTGTGTTGCCGGAGTCTAGCAAGCTAGATGGAACGAACTACAATATATGGAAGTTCAAGATGTAGAAAGATAGAGAATATTGGGAGATCGTCACAGGTGTCGAGATACCTCCTACCATTGACAGAGAGTTGCGGGAGTATTAGAGACGTAGAAGAAAAGCTCATCATATCATCAACTTATCAGTTAGAGATATCATTATACCTCATATCAGAGACGTTGCTGGACCCAAGGAGGCTTGGGATATACTGAAGAACTTGTATGAGACGGTAAATCAGCCACGGATCTTGTTCTTGGCTAATAAGCTTCACACGTTGAAGATGGGTACAGGTGAATCAATAACGGACTACTTTACTCGAGTGAAAGAATTGAGAGGGCAACTTATTGTAGTTGGAGAAAGTGTTCAACATTCAGTATTGGTATCCATTATACTTAATAGTCTCCCTTTGGCCTATCAGAACTTTGTAATGATGCTATCGTTGAGAGAAACGAGGCCTTCTCTTGATGAGCTATCAGTTAGAGATATCATTATACCTCATATCAGAGACGTTGCTGGACCCAAGGAGGCTTGAGATATACTGAAGAACTTGTATGAGACGGTAAATCAGCCACAGATCTTGTTCTTGGCTAATAAGCTTCACACGTTGAAGATGGGTACAGGTGAATCAATAACGGACTACTTTACTCGAGTGAAAGAATTGAGAGGGCAACTTATTGTAGTTGGAGAAAGTGTTCAACATTCAGTATTGGTCCCTTTGGCCAATCAGAACTTTGTAATGATGCTATCATTGAGAGAAACGAGGCCTTCTTTTGATGAGCTAAATGCCATCTTACTACAGGAAGAAATGAGATGACAAAATATTGTCAACATGGGCGAATTCAAGGAACAGTCGTGTTACGAGCTCGTAACCAGTGCCGAACCCTAGAGAACACAGATAGGTCAGATACCACAGTCAGGGTCGTGTCCAGCGTACATGACCAACAGGGCAAGACAGTGTGAGTAGTGTGCCCCAGCACGGTCCATAGCCATGGCGGGCCTAACACAGCCTAGGGACCCTGTCAGCAGGATAGGGCCCCCAGTTGGGTCCCGACGTGCAGTCGGCCACGTCAGTGCCACGTGGCCGACACTTGGCAGTAGCATGCTACCAGTCCTCACACTGGGCTAGGAGGGGCTTACTCTATATCAGGGAGTAGGCAAGGTTGGGTGGATTAGTTAGTGTTTGCCCTACTGTGGTGTTAGGATCTATTACACTGGTATCAGAGCCATCTCCATCCTAGGGAGTTTAGGACAGCAGTAGAGAAAGCTATCAGAAGATAGGAAGTGTTTCTCAGATTCTCAGAGAGGAATAGAGGAGGAGGATCGCTGTAGGAGCCGCCTTCAAACTTCTGATTTCCACTGAGAAATCACAGTAGCAAGGAGTTAGATTCCAAGTGTAGGTAACTCGCTGAAAAAACAGCTGTTTCTCACTGAGTTCAGAGGATTCTCTATAGTTTTCCCAGCGAAATTAGCGTAGGAAGAAGCCAGCACCTCCATCGCTGTACAGTCAGAGACCTACATCCGATTTCCAGGGAAAAAGTTACTGGTTCTCAGCGAGTTGGAAGCCAAAAAAGAGGAGCAGGGCCAGCGCTGCCAGTGCTTCTGAAAATCTGGTTTTTCAACAAGTTTTTGGGCCCCAACGTCAGAGATTTGGAGCAAGAGGATTCCTACCAGATCAGCGAGTAGGAGACTTCTAAAATTTCAGAATTCAGAAGGGTTTTTGGACTTCAGATTTGCCTTTTTGTGGACAAGTTGGATTGCAATCAGACCAGCGAGCTACTATCCTCAAAAAACCGGGAAATTTAGCACCGTTTTGAAGCCTCAAACTGGCATTTTTCGGAACAGCAGGTCTGAAATCTTGGGGAAAAGAGCTGAAAGGGTTCCTCTTCATTCTTTCTTTGGAAGTATAGTCCTCAGAAACAGCTAAGTCATCTTTCCTTTCCCTTGTACAGTTGTAAATTAGTCTTTTAGACTTTTTTCCTTCAGAAGTTAAGGTAGCTCTCTTTCAGTTTCGAAGATGACCACTCCTCAGGGACCTGATCAACCCCAGGAGAGAGGCTTCGACGAACTTGAAATAGAAGCCTTGGCTTACAGAAAAGGGAAGGAACCCATGGAAGTAGAAGAACAGGAACAGTTCGCCGAAGAACTGGACGAACTGGTTACCAAGGAGCAGTTCCTCCAATTGGTAACAGAAGTGGATGAACTGAAGCTGGCATTAGCCAATTTCAAGTCCAGTGTGGACGACTCGTTCGCTGAACTCAAAAACTTGATTTTGAGCTCCGCGAAAGGAAGCCTTCCCTCCACTTCTCAGTTATCCCCTTCTCCACTTCCATCAGTTTCGGGTGAGACTTTACGGCCTCACCCCAGTGTTTTTAAAGATTTAAAGCCTCCTACTTTTAATGGGGAAGAGAAGGATAGAAATGCAGATATTCTACAAACCTTCCTCAGCAAATGGAAGAACATTCATGCTCTTAAACAGACCCCTGACCATTTGCAAGCAATTGAGGCCAGTCTTTCTTTAGGGCCTATGGCCTATAAGTGGTGGTTAAATCTCCAGGAGACTGGGCAGACTCCCCGGTCATGGAAAGCTTTTGAAGAAGCTTTCCTAAGAGAATTTCTACCAGAGAATGAACTTGATAGAGCCTGGGAAGCCTGGGAAAGAACAGTAATGGACAAGTCCCTCATCCAATATATCTCGCAGTATCGAGAAGCAATTTTAAAGATTAAAAATATGGATGACTATCAAAAAATCAGGGGATTTGTCCGTGGCCTCAAAGATGAATATAAAGTAGAGGTCCAGAGAAACTCGCCTACTACCCTTGAGCAAGCTCTCAGATATGCTCAAATCTATGATGATTCAGTGGGTAGGAAGAGAGCGAGACAGCAACCACTTTCTGAGTAGCTTCCTCAGAAAGACTTTCAATTTAAAAAGAAATTTTTAAAAAGAAAGAAAGAAGATAAATTTAAAGGTGAAGCTCCTCAGAAACGCCCTTCACTCATACAGCCCTTAAAACCAGATGATTTTGAGAAAGCCAAACAAGAACGTTTGTGCTTTGTGTGTATGGGCAAGGGACACACAGTCAGACAGTGTCCCAAGGGGCCTTTCACTAAAAAAGATAAGAAAGATAAAAAACAAGTTCATCTTGTTCAGACTGTATGTTTTCCCCAGTGACTCGGCAGCTTCCGAGATCAAAGTGTATCATGAAGATCATGAACACTGTTGCCAGCTGACCTCTGCAATGCTAGCGAGACCCCTTCAGCTTTGGGCCGCATGACCTAGTACGTATGCATGGGAAAGTTGGTAACCAGTCAGTAAGAGTCATGGTTGATGATGGGGCAACCCATAATTTCATCAACCACACCCTGGTTAAAAAGCTTAAACTACCAGAAGTACCTAGTCAGCATAGGTACATAGTTTCATTAGCTAAGGGTGAAGATAAAAAAATATGGGAAACTATGGTAAGTAAGTTAAATCTTGGTATTCAGGGGTACCAAGATCAAATAAACTTTCAGATAATGCACCTGGATCGAACAGACATTGTTCTCGGGAGAGATTGGCTCTACAGTTTAGGACCTTCCCTCCACAGAAACTATCAGGAGAACACCCTCAGCTTTCAGCATAAAGGCCGAGAGATCCAGTTGCATGGGGAGCATGATGTTCCCAACAGCCCTATGGTCTGCAGTTCAGAACTCTGTCAGCTAATTGGAGAAGAAGACCATCAGGTATTCTTATGTGACTTTCAGTTTATTCCTGAAGTTTCTATTTCCAGTTCTATTCAGCAGAAAATCAGTAAATTAGAAACTTTATTGTCTAAATTTAAAGATGTTTTTCCTGAAGATTTGCCACATGGTTTACCACCTAGCAGAGAGGTAGATCATGTAATAAACCTAGTACCAGGTACAAGCACCTGTTTCTAAACCTCCGTATCGGGTCAGCCGAACAGAGGATGAAGAAATAACTAGGCAGTTAACAGACTATCTTGGAAAGGCCAAATTCAGACCAGTAGTTCACCATGGGCCTCACCAGTCCTATTGGTGAAAAAGAAGGAGGGGTCTATGCGTCTTTGCGTAGATTACAGAGCCCTCAATAAAGTCACAATTAAGAATAAATACCCTATGCCTCGGGCAGACGAGTTGTTTGATCAACTCGACGGGGCTAAGTTTTTCAGCAAAATAGACCTCAGATCGGGATATCATCAAGTCCGTATAAAATCGGAAGATGTCTCGGAAAAACAGCTTTTAGGACTCGTCACGGTCATTATGAGTTTAAGGTGATGCCATTTGGGCTCACAAATGCTCCAGCTACCTTTATGACCTTGATGCACAGTGACCTCAGACCATACTTGGGTAAATTTGTAGTCGTATTTTTAGATGACATCCTCGTTTACAGCAAAACCAGGAAGGAGCATCTAAAAACACCTCAGAAAGGTGTTTCGACTGCTCAGAAAGCATAAGCTTTATGCTAAACAATCCAAGTGTGAATTCTTCGTTGAAGAAGTAGCATATTTGGGTCACATTATCTCTTCAGATAGGATTAAGATTGGACCCAAATAAGGTTAAGCCATACTCAGTTGGCTGAGACCTCAGAATATTTTGGAACTTCTAATCTTCTACTGGTCCTGGCGGTGATATTACAGACGATTTTTCCAAGGAATATGCTCAGATGCAGTCCCTATGACAAAT
>MU833030.1:0-62231 GCA_029204225.1 Diphasiastrum complanatum | reverse complement strand
TACTCAGAATACTAAGATACATTTAAGCCACTAAGCACTATGCTTTGTGTTATAATGGAAATACAGAGGATGCCTTGGCACTACTTACTTATTCTGACTCTGATTGGGCTAGTAGTGTGGACACAAGAAAATCCACTTCTGGCTATCTTTGCTCTCTAGCAGGAGGACCCATGGAACAGTCGAAAGCATAAATGCATTTCTTTCTCCTCCACAGAATCATAATATGTTGCAGCTACCTCTATAGTGAAAGAAATTATCTGGCTTAGAAGATTGTTTTAGGATCTTATGATCTCTCAAATCAGTCCAACTATACTCTATTGTGACAATCAGAGCTGCATTGCTCTATCTCTGAACCCACGAACTCACACTAGAACTAAACACATTGAAGTTCAATTTCATTTTCTTAGAGAGAAAGTTCAGAATAAAGATGTCAAATTAAGTTACTGTCCTACTACCAGTATGTTGATTGATATCTTGACTAAGCCTCTGTAAAGAGAAAAGCATGTTGCATTATGTCGCTTTCTAAATTTTATTCAAGATCCTACGAGTTAAGCTTAAGGGAGGGTGTTGGAATTAAACATCACTCCAACGCACCAGAATTAGAATAATTTGAATTTGAGTCATCAGAACATGAATCATTCGAGTTCGTCTTGAGCACCCGTACACTATGTAAATACACGTGTACACACACACACACAGTGTGTGTGTGTGTGTGTGTGTGTGTGTGTGTGTGTGTGTGTGTGTGTGTGTGACAACTTTGCAGGCTTACTCACTAAAGTTGAACATCTGTGCAATCAATCAACTGGAGCAGAAGCGGGATCGATGACAAACTCTTTGAGTTTGAGAACCTCGACTACATCCTCTTCGATCACCTATGAACTCAAATTCTTCGAGTTCGAGATCCATGTCATCCACACTGCCCTATCCAAATGCAAACCACGTCATAGTTCACTTTAGCACTTTTAGTAACTGTGTTGTCTCACGCTCATTGTCCATGTAGTCATTGTAACTGTTCCATGTATATATACATAACGGCAACTCACGTAAAATAACAACCAGTGATGAACATGTGATGAACACACATGCAAGTGGAGAAGAGTGAATCAGAGTTCTTGCACGAACTCCATTGTGTCTTAATTATCTGATTCCATAGGATCAGAGATCTCAGAGAGGGTGAAAGCTATTCAAGGAATAGAGATAGTTATTTATCTGTAGCTAGCTAAGTAAGATCACTGCACATAGTGCGCCATTACTGTGAGCCATTCTTGGGCACAGGATTGTGATCTGATTGTTGTATTCACAATTGCTTAGTTAAGATTTTCTATTTCCTTATGTGTATTGCACTATGAATACTTTCTGATAATTTTCTTTTTCAATTCACACACTCAATTTGGAATGTCTAATCTCGAAAGAAGCATGTCTGTCTCAGATGCCTAATTGTTCGCTCCCTTCATGGTTGTCTCTGACACCTACCAAGACATTCCTCCATTCGATCTAAGTCAAATTGATGTTGTAGTTTTGGTAAAAATCCTGTAAAGTTCTCTATGTTGTTTTTCTTATTTCACACTTAATTTATTCGAGAGCACGCCAACAGATTCCGATAAAGTCAATTTCAAAGGCTTCAAATTTAGCCCAAATCTTTGTTGAAATATTATTTAGATGGTATGGACTATCAAATAATATTATTATCGATAGAGATTTCACATTCACATATAACTTTTAGTCTATAGTTTTCCATAAATTTGAGATCATCATAAAATAGATGTGTAGACTGAAAGAACTAATTAGACTATGAAAATAATGTTTGGGATACATGTTTCACACAAACACTCTCATCAAAAATATTACTTTCTTTGATAGAGTTTGCTTACAATAGTAAAAAACATTCTGCTATACATTGTAGGCCATATATGCTTATATTGTTTTCAACCTAGATCTCTAGTTAATGGGGAGATGAAATTTTTTAAGGTTCAAAAGATTGCAATTTTTCTGCATGAAATGTAAAAAATACTACAATAAGTTCATGAGAGTATTTGTAGTGGTCAAGATAGGGCTAAGCATTATGCTAATATTAGGAATTCTCTTAGAGATTTTAAAATTGATGACTAGGCTGTTAAATTTCACATCTGTGGGATAGCCCAAAGTGTGATTGATCTCCTAAGATGTGGTGATTGCACAAAGATCAAGCTATAGATTGAATTCCAAGATCTATCTCACAAATCTAAGTTAAGAGCACAATGAATCATGCATAAATCATTCACCAAAGTACATTCACACATGTGGGAGACTTGTGATGAAAAAACTCAGTATAAAAAAGTTTTGCTCTTGGGTAGAGAGAGAAACAAAGTACAACTCCTCAAGTAGAGAGAGAAAGCCAAAAAGAGTCAGAATGTAGAAACTCTCACAAACTCTAATCACCTACTAACATGTGAATTGAGACAAAAAGGTCGACATACCCCCTAACTCAACATAATTAGCTTCTACTATTTTTCAAACTCCTCCTTAAAGATATCTATTTTAAAAGTAGCATGGATCTTGGAATCAAGCCAAGATTAGATCTATGCTTGATGAAAGCACTCTTGAGCAATGGCTTGGTGAGAAGATCGGCAATGCATGAAGATGATCCAATGTGCTCCAAGCTGATCTCTCCTCCAATAAGCTTTTCCCTTACAAAATGATGCGCAACTTCAATATGATTACTCCTTGCATAAAAGATAGGATTGTTGGCAAGGGCTTGAGCCGAGATGTTGTCACACTTGATCATAGGTAGATCTTGTGAAAAGGTGTCTTCATATTCAAGGCCTTGGATTTTAACATATTCTTTTGCACATATCCTTTCTTTGAGCTTGTTCATAGAACCATCGTTGTTGTACTTTATTCTAAACACTCACTTGCATCCAATAGTGTGCTTGTTGGTAGGTGGATCGATTAGCTCCCAAGTTTTGTTGATAATCAAAGCATCATACTCTTGTTCCATAGCTTCATACCACTCCTTTGATTGGAGTGCATTTTGGACACTTCTAGGCTCTTCACAAGATATAAAAAATGCATAATTGGTGGATTCAACATCCACATGCTTGCCTTTCTCAATATATGAGAGCCTCTTGGGCTCGGATCTCTCTCTCATGGACCTTCTAGGTGTGAATGCATGAGGATGCTCCTCATCAAGCCTTGACCCCATCATATCTTGGTTATAATAGAAGAGGCATCATGAGATGCTTTGATCTTGGGCCCATCCAAGGTGATCTTTTGGTCTTCATGAAAAAATAACATCTCTACTTTCAATGACTTTGCAAGTAGAGAGTATATAGACTCTATAAGCCTTCTTGGTAGATAAATATCCAACCATAACTCCAAAGGAACATGAGCAAAGAAAAGACATCCAAAGATTCTAAAGTGATCAACCTTAGGCTTCTCTTTATGCAACATCTCATAAGGTGTCTTTCCTCCAAGAGTAAGATGAGGGAGTCTATTGCATAGATAATTGGCACAATCGATGGCCTCTCCCCAAAAATCCTTTGACAAGGATGCTTCAATTTCTAGAGCTTTGGCACATTACCATAGAGCTCTATTCTTCCTCTCGGCCACCCCATTTTGAGAAGGGTAATAGGCATGAGATAATTCTCTTTTGATACCTTCTTGCTCACAAAAATCATGAAACTTGTTGGAGATATACTCTCCACCACCATCACATTTCAAAACTTTGAGTTTGAAAGAGAATTGCTTTTCAACAAGAGCTTTGAATTTGAGGAAATAATCAAATACCATAGTCTGGAATGTTGATTTCACACGTGTGGACTGTCCACAACATGTACTTGTGATCTCCTAAGGTGTGTAGATGCACCAAGATCAAGACTAGATTGAGATTCAAGATCTATCTTTGATTCTATGGCAAAAACACACTACTACATGCATTCAATCACTTCCAATTCTCATCACACGTGTGGGAAGTGTTCCAAAAATAATCTAAGTAAAAACAAGTTGCTCTTCTTGGGTAGAGAGACAAAATCATCATGAGCTCTTGGGTAGAGAGAGAAAGCTAGAAAAACAATTACTCACAAAAGCCACTCAATCTCAAAATCAATTAGATCCAAATGAGAAGTACAATGATACTAGTAGATCCACGAGCTACCACTATTCTTAACTATGATTGGACCACACTTTTTCCAACTTTTAATCCTATTGGACCATTGATCCATTCACCTCTAAATTCTATTGGACCATTTTCAAGCAAACCTCAAATTCTATTGGACCCCTCAAGGTTCCACCTCTAAATCCTATTGGACCTCTTAAATTTCACCAAACAAAAGTATTACACTTGTCTACACTCTAATTGGCATGAGTTTAACCTCTTACTCTATTTTGGCTAAATAGTGGCATTACAAGTGGAAATGGATAATTTGCCATCTATGCCAAATTTGATCATATCAACATCCTACACCTAGATGCTTGATATAAAAAACATAAGACCCCTATATCTAACATAGATAATCTTTTTAATTCTTCACACTCCTCCTAAAAATTTATCTATGAAGATTTGAGCATTGATCTTGACATAACTCCAAGATTAGATCTATGCTTGATGAAAGCACTTTTGGCTCAAAGGCTTGGTGAGTAGATCGACAATACAAGAGGACGAGTTGACATGCTCCAAATAGATTTCTCCTCCAATAAGCTTTTCTCTCACAAAATGGTGTGCCACTTCTATATGCTTGCTTCTTGCATAAAATATGGGATTATTGGCAAGAGCTTGGGCCGAGATATTATCACACTTGATCATTGGTAGATCATATTCCTTGATGCATTTTAGCTCCAATAATAATCTCTTGATCCAAAGCACCTCTTTGGTGGTTGTAGTGAGTGCTTTGTACTCGGCCTCACATGAAGAGAGAGATATAGTATCTTGCTTTTTGGAAAGCCAAGATATTAGATTGCCTCCAAGAAAGATAGTGTATGCACTAATAGACTTTCGATCCATCTTGTCACTTGCAAAATCCGAATCCGAGTAGCTAACAATGGAAAGATCTTCACTTTTATAAAGTAGAACATAATCACAAGATGAAGATACATATCTTAGATTCCTCTTGGCCATCTTCCAATGATGAATATCAGGATCTTGCATAAATTGACTCAATTTGTGCACACAAAAACTTAAATCAGGCCTAGTAATGGTAAGCCAAATCAAGGAGCCTACAAGACTCCTAAAAAGTGTGATGTCCTCGAAGGTTCTTTCATCGCCTTTACTAGGATCTTTTACAATTTGCTCCATTGGAGTATCTATGCTCTTAGAATTTTCCATATGGAATTTTTTCAACATAGAGTGAGCATATCTAGATTGGCATATAAAAACATGATCTTCATAAAAATCAATCTCTAGGCCTAGGATGTAATGTATTTCTCCTAGATCTTGCATTTTAAACTCACATCCAAGTGCTAGTTTAGTTTCATCAACTAGCTTGATACAACTTCCACAAAGAATAATGTCATCAACATAAATCAAAAGAATGACAATATTACTATCAACAAACTTTAGATACATGGAAGGATCATAGTCACTAAGAGTAAATCCTAGTGAGATAAGGAAAGATCTAAGTCTTGAATACCATGATCTTGGTGCTTGCTTGAGTCCATAAAGAATTTTAAAGAGCAAGCACACTTTGAACTCATCCTTGATGAATCCTTGAGGTTGTTCCATATAGATCTCCTCCTCAAGATAACCATTTAGAAAAGCATTGGATATATCTAATTGGAACACCTTCCACTTAAAGAAACAAGCAAGAGAAATAAGAATTCTTATTGTCACCATCTTTGCAATGGGTGCAAAGTTCTCCTCATAGGGCCATGGATTTGAGCAAATCCTTTGGCACATAATCTTGCTTTATACTTGTTGATGGTGCCATCATGATTGTACTTGATCCAAAATACCCATTTGCAACCAATCACATGCTTGTTGGATGCAGGATCCACAAGTATTGTTGGTGATCAATGCATCATACTCTTGCTTCATGGCATCATACCACTCCTTGGTATTGAGTGCCTCTTGTACATTCTTTGGCTCTTCATGAGATGTGAGAAATTGGCAAAAATCTAGCTTGGTATTTCTTATGATAGAAGTTTGTAAGTGAATCTCACATGTGTGGAGGATGTTCCCACGTGTGGAGAATTGTAAAGTAAATAAAAAATGTTTGATATAGGGGTCTCATAGAATTTCATAGTCAAGCATTTAGGTGTAGGATGTTGATAGGGTCAAATTTGGCATAGATGGCAAATTATCCATTTCCACTTGTAATGCCAATATTGAGCCAAAATAGAGCCAAACTTGTGCCAATTAGAGTGTAGACAAGTGTAATGCTTTTGTTTGATGAAGGTTAAGAGGTCCAATAGGATTTAGAGGTGGAACCATGAGTGGTCCAATAGAATTTGAGGTTTGCTTGAAAATGGTCCAATAGAATGTAGAGGTGCATGGATCAATGGTCCAATAGGATTAAGAGGTGGCAAAGTGTGGTCCAATCATAGTTAAGCATAGTGGTAGATCGTGGATCTACTAGTATCATTGTACTCATCATTTGGATCTAATTGATTTTGAGATTGAGTGGATTTTGAGTGTAAGTTATTTTCTAGATTTCTCTCTCTACCCGAGAGCTATTGATGATTTTCTCTCTACCGAAGGAGAGTAGTTTGTTTTTACTTAGATTACTCTTGGAACACTTCCCACACGTGTGAGTGAGAGTTGGAAGTGATTGAATGCATGTAGTAGTGTGTTTTTGCCATAGAATTAAAGATAGATCTTGAATCTCAATCTAGTCTTGATCTTGGTGCATCTACACACCTTAGGAGATCACAAGTACATGTTGTGGACAGTCCACACATGTGAAATCAACATGGTATCAGAGACTACCTAAGGTTACCATGCATTTTGATCCATTTGAGTGAAAACTATTCATCAATCTTGAGCTAGAAATTGTCAAGATCCATTTTCCTAGCTATCTTGTCCAATTTTGGATCAAAAGAGATCAATAGGGCATTGATTGGGTCTGACCTGGTACTGTACGGAATCAGGTGCTCAGACATGTGTGAGGAACATCCAATTTCAGTTTGAGAGTTCTCTTTCATGGTTGATCCAAAAATCTTGCTAGATAGCTTGTTTTGAAGCTATTTTTGTCTAGTTTCTGATGCATCAGTTTCATTCCATTTGGTTGTGCCAATCAAAAGCTATAAGCTTTTGAAGAGGGTTAGGTAGGGCACCTAGACCTGGGTGGACACATTTGGTTTGGTCAAGAGATTGCTTGTGTGATCCAAAATCACAGTTGAATGCTTACCAATCTCCTTTACATGTCATCTAGCACTGTTTTGAGATCTTAGCCATTTTGTTTCATGCAATATCATTGTATTTGAGTCAAATTTGGTTTCTTAGTGTATTTCACACGTGCTAAGAGTGTTTGATCCTAACTTTTCCCATAGGAGATGGTAGCACACCATTATTGGATCCTATAGTGAGAGAGAAACAACATTTTTTGTTCATCACTTTTATTTATCTCCACTTTACATGACTTCTATTAGTTCATACTTGTTGCAACCAAGTGAGAGATTGTCTACTTCCAATTATTCAATATGGAAGTTGAGGATGGAGTCCATCTTGATACTCCAAGATGTGATGGACATTGTACTTGGGATTGAGGAGGAGCCTCAAGTCCTTCAAGAAGTACAAAAATACAAGAAGAGAGCTAGGATGGCTCTCCACTACATTAAGATGAATGTATCTAATGAGATATTGAGGGAGATTGGTGATTGTTCTACATCCAAGAAATCTTGGGATTGTCTCAAGTCCATCTATGAGGCTAATAACACACACACACACACACACAGAGAGAGAGAGAGAGAGAGAGAGAGAGAGAGAGAGAGAGAGAGAGAGAGAGAGAGAGAGAGAGAGAGAGAGAGAGAGAGAGAGAGAGAGAGAGAGAGAGAGAGAGAGAGAACCCACCGACCAAACCCGCAGTCAGTGAATCAGTTAGGGGCAGCTAGCTCTCCCCTAATATTGCTTATTACAACAATATATGGCGGCAATGACCTGAGATATGATGATTTTATAAGAATTATACACTGTTCTATTGGAAGCCAAGTGCATGTATTGCAAAAACTAAAAGGGCAATTCTCTTCTTTTGTCGTACTTAGAAATGATTACCTCACCATTTATCGGATTAAAAGAAATGGTAATGTTTAAAATTTTTATTGTATTGTTGGCCCTGTTGCTTTTATCTATATCAAGATATTCCAAGGAGTAAATCCAAAAAGGGTTGTCCAATACTCTAGGCTGAGGGATTGTTGATAAAGCATATATCATCAATATATTTGAAAGAGAACTTGAAATCATTCATGAATTTTATCTATCTCAATTTTGCCAATCTTTTAATAAACTGCAATTTGAAGTAAGAGAGACACCAATTACACCAAACGGGTGAGCAAGAGAATCCCATAGGGATCCCCCTGACTTGTCTCCATGTGTGATTATCAAGTCTGATAATGCAATTATCTATCAACAAAGAATTCCATATACATATTGTATCCATGTCAATAGCATTCCATTTATCAGAGGACCATTAACCAGGGAATCTAAGTCTTAAATCATCCTTTTTCTCCCAAGTGTCCTCATCATCTGACATACCTTTCCAACAAATCAAATGATTTCTCAGTTGATGTCGTCGAGTATCCATGATCCTTTCTGGTTCATGGGGTACAAAAACAGTCAAATCCTCCAATAGCACGAGATCATCTGTGGGAATTAGGTCATCTTTCCTACCAAGTCGTTCCTTTAAATGACTAACATGGAATACAGGATGAATCTTAGTTCCAACAGGGAGTTCTAGTCTATATGCAGCCTTACCAATCTTGTTAAGCACTTTGAAAGAACCGCTAAAACGTGGAGATAACTTCGGACATTTCCCCGTTCGAAGTGTCTTAGAGTCCTTAGGGATTCTAAGATATACCCAATCACCGATCTCAAACTCTCGAGGAGCTCAACTTCGGTTGGCATAGAATTGGGCTCTATCTTGAGCCGATTTAATGCTTTCCCTAGCCACCTACAACATTTCCTGCATATCATGCAAGAAATCCGCTGCAGCTTGAACCTTGAGACCTTTGAGTCCAACGGACATAGGAGAACGAGGCTGAAAGCCGTACAAGAGCATAAAAGGACTAAAACCAGTGGCAAAATGTTTTATATTGCTGTATGCGAACTCAACCATTGGAAAATACTTTTTTCGATCTGATTGTCACCTGAAAACATATGCACAAAGTATATCTTCCATCGACTAGTTGACACGTTTGGTCTGACCATCGGTTTCTGGGTGATCCGTAGATGATAGACTTAAAGTAGTTTCCAGTCTTTAAAAGACTGCTTGCCAGAACTTGCCAGTGAACTTGGAATCACAATCACTAACAATAACGTTTGGCAATCCACACAACCTGAACAAGTTGAGCAAGTTCAGAAGCTTTGACAGTAGTTTTTGTTGGAATAAATTGTGCCATTTTGGTTAGCTTGTCAACTACTACTCAAATAGCATCATGACCCTTCCCTTAGGAAGTCCAACCACAAAATCCATGGAAATACTTTCCCATTTCTTGCTGGAAATTTCCAATAGATGCAACAAACCAGCTGCTTTGAGTCTTTCCACTTTATTTACTTGGCATTGTTCACACTTTTAAACATATGCCTCGACGCGACCTTTCATTTTTGGCCAATAAAATTCTCTTTTAACAAGATCAAGCATCCTTTGTATACCAGCAGGGTGTCCCGCCTTGGAGCTATCGTGGCACTCGTGCAGGATTTGGGCCTTAATGTCCGCGATATAATCTAGCACACAGAATTTTTCTCTACGGAAAAGCAAACCATTCCGAATGGAATAATCATCAAGTATCTTCTCTTCGCAAGATTTCTTGGAATCATGCTTTCCAAGATTATCTCTCCTTAAAGAGCTTCCTGCCAGGACATCTTGCCAAATATGACCGAAAAACTCATCGGTCCAACAAAGATCTCGCAGTGAAAGATACAACTCAGATTGGAACTCAACAAAGCATAACTGATTAACTTTTCCAATCCGGCTCAAAGCATCAGCGACACAATTCAACGTACCTCGACAATACTTGATGTCGAATTCGAACTCTTGAATGAGTTTCGACCAGCGGGCCTTACGACCCCTAAGGTCCGAGGCATCACAGATATACTTAAGAGATTCATGATCTGTCATTACCACGAATTTAGATCCGTACAAATAATGTTCCCAGATCTTTAACGCATGGATGACCGCAAAAAGTTCCTTCTCATAAGTAGAATATCTACTTTGAGCTGGGTCCAACTTCTTGCTCTCGAAAGCCAGGGGTCTACCATCCTGGTAAAGGCTGCACCTATCGCATAGTCACTAGCGTCTGTTTCGCTAGGGTTCACTATGCATAAGATAGGGGTTGTAGACACCAATATCTTCAAAGCTTCAAAACTTTGATTAAGTTCATTAGCCCAAACAACAATATGACTGATCTTCGAACGCCTTCCGACCTTCTTCTTATTACCCTTTTTAGTTTTCCTTTTGGTTTTTTTCACTCCCTTAAGAAGATTCATTAGAGGCAATGCAACTAAGACATAGTCTTTAATGAATTTATGGAAAACTCCTGTGAAGCCTAGATAAGATTTTACTTCTCTAATGGTCTTCAGGATAGACCAATCACGAACTTTCTGGACTTTATCATAGTCGATCTCAAGACCTCGATCAGAAACGATATTTTCCAAATACTTAAGTCGAGTTTGAAAAAACTCACATTTAGACTCCTTACCATATAGCTTTGCCTGCCTTAGATTATCTAAGATTGTACGCAAATGAGCTTTGTGTTCTTCAAGAGTCTTATTGTAGATCAGTATGTCATCTAGAAATACCACAAGAAACTTCCCCAGATATGGACAAAGAATATCGTTCATCATCTGCTGGAAGGTTGCCGGGGCATTAGTTAGACCAAAGAATAAAACTAAAAATTTGTAATGGCCATATCTAGTATGAAAACTAGTTTTGGAAACATCCCCCTCATGTATTTAAATTTGATGGTATCAAGACCTAAGGTCCAATTTGGTGAAATACCTAGCACCATTCAATCAGTCCATTAAGTCGTCCCTTCGAGGCAAGGGATAGCGGGTCTTAATTGTCATTTTATTAAGCTTTTTGTAATCGACACAAAGACGAATACCTCTGTATTTCTCGTCGGTTAACAAAACAGGAGCTCCCCAAGGGGTTTTACTAGGCCAAATATGACATTTACGTAACAACTCCTTAAGTTGACTAGCAACTTCATCTTCTTCCTTCGGGCTCATCTTGTAGGGAGAAAACGATACAGGAGAGCTGTCGGGAAGGAGATCTATGTGATGGTCTACACCCCGTGAGGGAGGAAGACCCTCAGGCAACTGCTCAGGAAATATATCATTATATTCCTCTTTAAGTCTTCTAAAGATTTTGCCCTCAAGCGAAGATTCTAGATTATCATCAGTAAAAGACAATGCTTTAGGGAAAGACGATACATCAACATTAAAAAAGAACACTCACAGGTTGGCTGCCTACGAACCCACTCATGCAAATGAGGTTGTGAGGTTCAAACACTGCAGTATTAAAACAACAATTCATACAAACTGTTTCATCTTTGAAAGATACATTGATGCAAGAAATAGAAGAATCACCTGGTGCCTTAAAAGAGCGGCCACCCTTCTCTTCGGGCAGTTCTTAGAAAGGTGCCCCTTCTCCATGCAGGAGAAACACAACTTGTCGCTTTTGGCCCTGTCGATGTCCACTCTCTCCAACCGAGGGCGCTTCTTTTTCTTCTCCAAAGGAAAAGCTTCGTCGACCATGCACTCCTTGCCCTTTTTGAAAGAAGGATCGGCAGAGGATTTGTCTTTGGCTTCGGGCTTTGGTTGCTCTTTGTGGGTTACTGTGTGCGTATTGTTGAAAATTCGAACGAAATGCACAACATCCTCTAGGGACTGTGGCTGATTACGACGTACTTCCAACTGATATTCTTGTGCAAGCCCAAAATTAAATGCAGCTTAAGGAGTACCCCATCTATGTGGTAAAAAAACCGCAAAGCAGCCTCTTGGAAGTCTTGTAAATAGACGTCCAAGGGCTTCATCCTCATTTGCAATGTAGCAAATCGACGATAATATTCAAAATCGTCTAGGACAGGCATAAAGGTAGCCTGGAAGTCATCCCAAGTGGTTGGGACTGTAGCTCAGTCTTTAAGGTCCTGCCACCAAGAATACGCCTTACCGTGTAAAAACATGATGGCCATTGAAATACGTGAGCTATCTAGTAGATCGTGCATGGAGAAATGCGATGTCCATCTAACCAAGCTAACACTACATCTTGGTGTCTGTCCTTCTTCTCTCCGATAAAAAATTCCGAAGTAAACATTGGGTTTAGGAGAGCTTGTCGAGACTGGGACATAGCCCGAATCTCAGCCTCCGCCCGTTCATGCTTTGGCCACATGTCCACAATTTGTTATTGTAACAAACTAATGGCACGTGTCATGTTCTCCATATCAGTCTCAGCGGGACTTGGAGCTCTATTCTCATCCATAGGGGTGTCCATAAATAAAGGAGAAACTGGCAAAAAACTAGAGGAAAAACGGAGAGCTATGGTGTAAAAATCGCAAAAAGGAAAAGCTAGAGCATAGGGCCTCAAGAAACAAACAACTTAAGAGCAAGCAACTTGAGAGCAAAAGAACTCTACAAAAACTTGGGAGAATGAGGGAAAGGAAGTGAATGTAACTCCTTTACCCCCTCCCCTAAGCTTCTCTCCTCCCACATGCAAAAAGGACATGTGGGGCCCAAAAAAGGCCCCATTTGTCCCTTCTAGGCTTTTCTAGCTATGTGGGGCCACCCAAAGGTGCCACATGGCTTAAGGACCCCAAAGACTTATTAAATTCAATTCTGACCCTATCTTTCCTCTTCAACTCCTATGTACCACAGCTCTCTTCAATCCCTTGGAAATCTGCAGGTACAGAGAGGGAGGAAGGAGATAGTATGGCCTAGCAAGGACAGGCCTCCAAGAATCAATTAATCTCTTTTGGGATTAAATCAACTTAGAGTTCAAAATTCTTTTATTTGACTTCTTGAAAGGTATTTACAGACTTAGAAGCCTAACTTTTTGTTTTCATCCGCACATTCACAGCATAGAGGGAAGTGACATGCCTGCGGGAGAGGCGCGCTACTCCCCATCCCTGTCAACGCAGCTAGGAGGAAGTACCTAAAGGTACTTTTGTGAGAGGAGGTATTACTTACCTCCCAACCTCACCCGCACAGGCGTCGTCGCAATCCACACCTTCACCCCCCCGTTAAAACTCTGAGGAGAGGCGCAAGCGGCGCCAATGGCTCCATAGCTTATAACAATCCGGGGGGGGGGGGGGGGGGGGGGTTATCCCCTCCCCCCATGTCCCCCACAGCTGAGAATCAAAGGAGTACCTGCAGGTCGTAATAACCGTACTGCAGGAGTGGATCACTCAACAACCTCCTTTTCCAGCTCCCGAGGAGTCTCGCGCTGTAAGCGCCAGCCGGGCAGAAGCCTGGCTCACCAATTTTTTTTTTTTTTTGTTATCAACGAAAACTGAGCAAAGCGGGGTGTGCAAAGACCTAAAGTAACAAGATTACTTGAAGGCCTTTAACATAGGTCTTCCCATTGTACGGATAACACTATCATCCAATAGGTACTGAAAGTACAGGGGGACCAATTTGCAGATTAAATGCACACAAGAAACAGACCAAAGGTATCAAATCTTACAAACTTAATAGAAGTTTAAACTAAAAGGAGAACAAAGCTTAAAAGGATGGCTTAACTCCAAAACTAGGAAAAAGATTCTTTAAGCTTATCCATTTAAGGTTCAAACTAAATCTTCCTTTTCTATACAAACCAAGAAACACATAGTTTGAATAGAAAAGACAAGGTTATTGAGAACATCTTATTTAAATGAAAAAACAAGCTTTCATCCACAAACCAACCTATTCAAATTAAATTGAACTAGCCACATTCCAATAAGGAATACAAAGCAAATGCAAAAAGGAAACATGTGCACCTTAAGAAAATCGACAACTCTGATACCAACTGTTACAACTCCCTAGGGTCATCGACTGCCTTGAAGGTTCCGCACACCCCATACCAGTGACGATGCACCGTAACCGCCCAACCGTAGGGTCACAATCGACCCACCCCTATGCCCTAAAGCAATCGACACAATCATGTCTGGTCAAATGTTGTAAAATTACCTTTACAAGCCTTACTTCCGGTGCCACCGACAGCAGTATTGTCCCCGGTTCCAGCAGCGCCCCTGCTGCTCTTAGCGCCACCAGCGTCGACACCGCTCCCGACGCCATTGTGACCAGAATCCAGCTGGCAACAAGTTCCTATGGCTGAAAATCTTTGATCGGTTCTAGCGAAGTATAGAGAGCTCAGATCGATGTGCAATCACCTCACATGATCTAGGCATGATTAAAGGAAGCCTGGGGTTCAATAAATTCTAGAGAGAGAAAATGACTTTCTAGAGAGAAAATTCTAGAGAGAGAAAATGTGCTTTACCAGCCTGGGTAGAGTACTTGGTATGAGGGGAGGTGGTGAATCCCACCAATACTATAGGGGAGTGCGGGTTGCAACTCAGGGCGAGCTCCGACCAAGTCTCAGTCTCCCTGGCTGGAATGTTGTTTCGGCACTCGCCTTGGCAGGCCAGCGCCCCGGAGACTAGGGTCGGTCACACACTTGAAATGTAGTCTTCTTAGATTTATAAGTAAAGTGGGATTTTCCTCAAACTAACTCTGATTACCTTCTGGGTTTCAGTGTTCGGTAAAAGCGCCAGTTGTAAGGCCGCTTCAAACTTTGAGGGTCGTATCTTGGGATGCCAGTGGTATGCCGTCGGGACCATTCAGTCCACGGCACCAGCGGTATGCTGTCGGGACCATTTGGTCTAGGAACTAGTTGTCTCCATATCTATAGCGGCTTGTGGTTCTGAGTGTTCCTTGCATGAACGTGAATGGGTTAAGCTCTTGGAGAACGGGCTCTAACCTGTCGGCTGAGTTGGATGGCTTGCTTGGGTGTAAGTTATCTGTTTATGGCTGTCCAGTCTGGCATGGGGCTAGGTTGGCTTCCAGCGCTCATGATGAAGCTTTCAGTTGGTTAAGTTTGATGTAAGTCAGACCACTTGCTTGGAATGGATGTTACTCGTTTCTAATGAAGCTTCGAGTTGGTTAAGTTTGATGTATGTCGGGCGGCTTGCTTGGAGGGAAGTCACCCACATCGGGACCCCCGATTTGGCATGGCACCAGGTTGGATCTCAATGTTGGTTTCTGAACTTCCAATTGGTTAAGTCTGATCGTTGTTGGCGAGTTGGCTTCTTGTATGTCAAGTGGGTTTGGACGGCAAGAGTTGAAGGCTGGGAAGCTAAGTCGTGGTTTCCGGCTCCCTTTGGGATGCCTGCGCTACATCAAGCCTCCTACGATAACTGGCATCCCATACCGCTAGCCATCGCACTCGGCTCTCCCTAGCACACATCTCCTGGCCTGGAGATACATCCTGGCTAATGCACGTGCTCTCCATCCACCAACTCCCGGGTAGACTGAGTCAATGGAAAGAGAGAAACTCCACCACTATATAGGCATAGCTCAGTGGGTCCCATCAAGCACGGTCCTGTCGGTGACACGTGACCACCTAGGATGGCGACGCGTGGCACCTAGACATGTTGATAACTCCAGTTCTGCGTCATACCCCTTGTGAGGCCATCACTGAAGGGCGTACCATTATGGTACATAACAGTATCTCCATTTAGGTAGCTCTTGTATGTTTTCGCCTTAAGGCCTGCACCTTCCATAATGAAAAGATGCAGCATACTAAGAACCCCCATTAGGAATTTAGAAAGTCTAGAAGAATAGCACTCATGGGGGATTTGTGATCCATCTAAAAGAGTTTCTATGAGCTTTAAAAGTGCATAGGAGGTAGGGAAGTTCCTTTGAATAAATGAAGTCCTCAGGTATTTTACTTTCCAAAGTGTCCATTATAAGTTTTAAAGAGTGTTGAACCAAGTTATTTGATTTGTCAGGAAAGGGTTCAAAATCTTGACTAACAAGCCTCTTAATTGCAAGTGTCCTACCGAAATTAATACAAATAAAACATGGATTATGTTGCGCTTTGTCTATGCCATTGATGTACAAATGCTTGATTAACCATTGTCGTTCATTATTGGCGTCTATCTTTTTTTTGTAAACTAACAGTATTTCTTTGAATCCATTTTTTTCTTTTTAATAAGTGAATAGCGGCAAGTCGACATATATCGGCATGTTTCAAAACTGTATCATTGTTGGAGGGTTTGCAAGGCAACCCTAACCCTAGTTAATAAGTGAGAGGGATTTGGCACCTTGCATGTGTAAGTCCAACCCGATGATCACATAGAGATTTGAGTAATTAGAAAGTCAATAAAAGGACTTTAGGCCTTTTTGCGGGACTTTTTATGTCACAAGGCTTAAATGTCAAGTTAGTGAATAAAGTTGGGTTTCCCTCCAATTTGGATGGTTCCCACTCTTTTTTAAATTTGAATAGTTAGGGAGGCAGAAATGGACCAATATGATTCAAAGGCCAGGATCCTCCTCTCTATTATAAAAAGGACCAACTCGAGTTTCTCACACATATGTACATATCTTCATTTCAATAAAGCAGATTGGTTCTCTTGTGAAATAAATTTATGAATGTCCTTGATCTTTATTACTTTTTCTCCATCTCTCATGCTTTTATTGGGTTTTGCTAATTGTTGAATTTGATTGTTATTGGGACTACATGTTTTTACATTTTTTATGAGAGAGAAAGGGAGAGAGAGAAAGAGTAAGCTATCTTCATTGTGGATTTAGTGTTAATTCTTAGGGTTAATAAATGTTAGAGTTAGATGTGAATCTTCCATTCATGCTAAAATTTGAACTATGCTATCGCTCTCATGGGAACGAATCTACGCATGACAACTAACTTCATCTCCTTGATGCTAGATTGATTAGATCTTGGGTTGAGGATAGGCAAGAAAAGAAACCCACTACAATTTTGGCGTCGTTGCCAGGGAGCTACGCCAATTTTTCAGTTTGCAGCATGTTTGTTGGATGGTTAGCTTGCATAAGGCATCTTGTCGTGGCATGAATAATGTTAAATCTGCATTTAGGGTTAGTTTGGGAGTGATTTTTTCTGATTTGAGTGGATTTGCTTGTTTGAAATCTAATCTGATTGTAAAACAGGACCAGTCTTAAGATCCATTTGGATCTGAGATATCAGAAAAAACAACAAACATCGGTCAAATTTGCCAGATTTTGGTCCAAAAAAGGCATTTTTGTTTAGTATTTCTGTGATGCCACAAAATTATTAAATACTGAATATCAATGTAAATATGGCATGATATACTCGGAAATGAAGATCATTAGAGGAGTTCTAAATCCCAAAAAGACCCTTTGTAAAGATTCTTTTTATATTTTTTCTCAAATTTCTTACACATGGACCAATCAAAACACTCAAATTTGAAATCTACGTAACGTAACTTTTTGAGTCCACATTTTGATTCCATACTGAAAATGGCATAACTTTTTAGTGGTAAGTTCAAATTTAGCAAAGTTTAGTGCATTAGAAAGTGCTCAACAAGGGCTTTCCAATGATATGTTATATGGCATACTTTTAAGCTACGATTAAAAAGTTATGGCAAGTCAAAAGTATTAGTGTTATAATATTTTAATAATAAAGAAAGCATCTTGCACGAATTCTTAAAGATTAAAAAGTTATGGCAAGTCAAAAGTATTAATGTTATAATAAATAAAAAAAGCATCTTGCACGAATTCTTAAAGGGTCTTTTTGGAACTCAAAACTCCTCTAATGATGAGCCGGATAAGTATAAATCATGAAGAGGCCTAAGTCATTTTTCGAGAATATATCTTCTAAGTATTTGCCTTATAATAAAGGGCAAGACCTTTAAAAGGAAAGACATTGCCTTGGATAAACTTTACTAGGTTGTCCATACAAAATGACTAGATATGGAAAGACATGTTAAACTAGAGTAATCTTAACTCTTAGTTAAATATACCTTTCATGGTATAATTGAAGTATATTCAATCTATTGTTAACTAGACTCTTTCGCGGAGCAACGCACCTGTTGTTTTAGAGGTGTCTTTGTTTGCCCCGTAAAACATATATTCATCTCACACTTCAGCCTCGAGCATCGACGAGAGAGAAGAGTTTATGCATATGTAAGAGATTGAAGAAGTGAATAGAGTTTTGTGAGTTATTCTCTCTTATCTTTGTTCTCCGCACTGTTGAGTGTGAGTGATCTTGAGTCTACTAGCAATCTCTAACGCATTACATGAATTACTCTCTGATCAGACATACACTCTAGTGCATTACAGTCGTTTGCTGTGTATCCCTAAAGCATGCTCTAAAGAACTGTCTTAAAAGCATCTTATTCGTCTGTGACGAATACTTTCTTTTTGGCACTCGAATAACAACTATCTTTGGTACAATCTTTAGCACGATCATTGAATAAAGATGTATGTATACAAATGAGATGACAGTCCCTGTTTGAAGAATTGAGTTTGATCTGTTTTCCTGACTGTAACTGACATAAGTTTCTAACGTGCTCTAAAAATATTCGTGTTCTTTAACCATTAATTTGGACTTTAGTTGTTGAAGACTTCTATCTAGAAACGGACACAATTTACGAACGCGATTAATTAATTGTCTCACAGTACATCAAACAATTCTCGACTCTTTGTTGACACCTTAATCAGCCAGAGTGTAGTACTGTTGTACTACTCTGATAGCATCTCATCTGTAGAATGCATTTCGTTCGATTTGATAGAGGCCAGATTGTTGTTCTGAAATTATCAACACAACACACCCCAAATATAAGTAATACTGGTTACTTTTTAATGTTTGTCGACAACCAGAATAACACTCAAAACCACTTGTCATAAATTGTATCAAATACATAACTTTCTAACGCTGTCCTCTGTGGGAATGACACTATTTACTACAAAATCTATATTAACCTTGTTGGTATAGTATGACATATACCAATTTTTGGCACCGTTGCCGGGGATAGTTTCATGCTTTGGGACTGACTGACATTCAACTGACCCAACGAAACATCAAGTTAGCTAATTCGACGCGACAAAAATCTGTTGGAGAACTGAAGGATGTCACTATTTACATTCAAGCTAAGCCATTCACAATGAAATTCATAGTTATCAAGCCACTCGGTTTGTCATCTTATTCTATGTTGATTGGACGGCCCTAGTTTTATCAATCAAACGCAAGTGTTCATTGAAAATCTAGAGAGCTGAGATTTCAGACTGGTGAGACCAATAATCGAGGTAAGCCAGCAGAACAAATAATCACCTGGAGCCGTGACAAATATGAAGGTGAAATGCCTTTGTTTGACACCAGTTTTACATCAAAGAAATCTTCTTATGCCTTAAATATTTTTTTAATAAATCTGACATTGAAGTTCAATATTTCAATGTTATAAAAATACTGACGAAGAAGAATTTTTCGATGCCTGCAACGCTGAAGCAGATGTTTTGTATGAAGAAATTAACATTGCAGACACGAACTCGAAAGTGTTTGATGATTCGAGTGACGAATCTGAACATGAATTTGGTAACAAGAACCAGGTTGACAACAAGAATACATCTATTGAGTCAACCATGCGCAAAATTCATGGCCATACCGAGGCCAGCGTGACAGAAGGTATCATATTACCAGATTCTACTGAACTAATTGAACTTGCACCTGGCAGATTTGTGCATGTTTCAAAGTCACTTGGAGAATCAGAAGTGGCGGAATTCACTGAACTATTGAAGGAGTATCAAGATGTATTTGCCTGGTCGCTCGACGATTTGAAGGGTATACCTGCAGAATTCGGAGAGCACCGTATTGATCTTAAGGAAGATGTTGTACCTGTTCAACAGAGACAATATCATCTCAATCCCCAAGTACTCTCTCATGGTTAAGGATGAACTCAACAAGCACCTTAAGGCAGGTATTATCTATCCCGTCTTAAGCAGTGAATGGGTTTCACCCATTCTTGTCATCCCAAAGAAGAAGACTGGAAAAATACAAATATGCCAGGATTTTCGCAAGCTCAATGCTACTAGAAGGAAGGACCATCTCCCTCTGCCCTTCACTGATTCTATCTTAGATCAGGTTGCTAGTCAAGAGCGTTACAGTTTCTGTGATGGATTTTTTCAGCTACTTTTCAGCGAATCATGTTGTTAATTTGCACTGCCTTCCTAAGAACCTTTATGGAAATATTTATCGATGATTTCTGTGTATATGGTGATATCAAGACACACCTATAGAAGCCGAAATTAACATTGCAACGGTGTCGAGATACGTGTTTATCCCTTCATCAAGAGAAATGTTTTTTCGGTACGAAAGAAGGAAAATTACTCGGACACAGAATATCTAACAAAGGAATAGAAGTCGAGAAAGATAAAGTCGAGCTTTTAAGAATCTCCAGATACCAACCAATTTACGTGAACTAAGAGCTTTCTTAGGAAATGTTGGCTATTATCGGAGATTTATTCAAAATCATGTTTCTATTGCTGTCTCTTTTACACATCTACTGAAGAAACAAGTCAAATACTTGTGGACGAATGAATAGCAGAAAGCATTTGAAGAACTTAAGCAAAGGTTGATCAATGCTCTTATTCTGAGACCACCCAACTGGGCTATTTTATTTCATAGTTATGTTGATGTTTCTGCATTTGCTATTGGCGTCTGTCTGAGCCAAAAAGATGACCAAGAGAAGGATCATCCCATTTACTATGCGAGTCGACAGCTCAGTGCCTCAGAGAAGAATTATTTGGCTACATAAAGGGAAGCACTTGGCATGATTTTCACTGTTAAGAAATTTTGACATTATTTGCTGAGATATGCATTTATTTTTCACGTTGATCACTATGCTCTTAAGTATCCTGTAAATAAACCAGATTTATCAGGACAAATTGCTGGATGGGTTCTACTTCTGCAGGAATTCACTTATCAAGTAGAGCTTCGTCAAGGAAAGTATCATACAAATGTTGATTATCTATCGCGTCTCAGCATGGGAAAAATTGAAGAACCAATTAATGATGATTTTCCAGACGAACATTTATTCAAGATTTCATCTACAAATTCGCTAATTCTGATATTATTATTAATCTCAAAGATCAGATATATCCGGATGGTTATGATTTGGAGCAAAAGACAGTTTTTCAATATAAGGTAGCACCTTATACGATTATTAACAATATTTAGTACAAGCTTGGTGCTGACCATCAACTACGAAGATGTCTTGAAACTGAAGACATTAAAAAAGTCGTTAAAGCCTTGCACTTAGAAGATGTTGGAGGACACTTTGTCCTAAAGAACATAGTTAATAAGATATTGACTGCCAAGTATTGGTGGCCAACAATGTTCAAGGATGTATCAAATTTTATTCGTTCGTGCGATCCATGCCAAAGATATGGCAAGCCTACAAAAGCAATGAATTGGCCATTGACACCAATCCTGCCTCTTGCACCATTTGAGAAGTGGGGGATTGACTTTATTGGTCCAATTAAACCAGCGACTCGACATATGAAATGTCGTTATATTCTAGTTGCAACGAATTATGCTACAAAGAACGTTGAAGCAAGGACGACGAAACGAAAACTATCGTGGCATTCTTATTCAAATTTATTATCACAAGATATGGTTGTCCACTTGAATTAGTAAGTGACCGAGGTACACATTTTCTAAATGACACTATACGGTTGCTGACAACATATTTTCTGATCAAACACAGAAAAACTACACTGTATAATCCAAAAGCAAACGGGTTGACAGAGAGAGCTAATGGAATTTGATGTAAGATCTTGAATAAAATTACTATTGCACATGCGACGAATTGGAATCAAAAACTACCATCAGTTCTCTAGGCTTATCGCAACACAGAAAAAATCACAACGAAGCAGACACCATATTTCCTTACATATGGGATGCATCCTATTTTGCCTATTGAATTTCAGGTGAAAGCTTTTCGTATTCAAGCTCAATGAACAGATGCAAAATGTATAAACGAAAGGTTGACTGATATTGAAGAACTTGTCAGCAATCAGAAATGCAACATCAAGCATTCACCATAAGCAATCACCAAGTAAGGAGCCGAAAGATGAACACGCAATATCACTCTATCACATTACAACATACTGAATGTAAAAACGTACATGTAAACCCTGAACCCTGATAGAGAGGGAGAACCTAGGAGTAGATTACTAGACTAGCCAACGGCTAGTTACAGCTAGTAATAAAGTACATCATAAACAGTAACTAAAAAGTGTAACAATGAAGTTTATCATTGATTTTTAACACTCTCCCTCAATGATAAAACTACATTCTTCTATTCCTAGTAGAGTACGAAACTTTTCAAATTTACATCTACCTAATGACTTAGTAAAAATATCTGCAACTTGATCTTCAGATTTATAGAAAACAAGATCAGTGGCTCCATCAAGAATTTTCTCTCAAACAAAATGATAATGTATTTCGATGTGCTTGGTTCGAGCATGTAAAACTGGTGTGATCGATGGGCAAGCACCATGATGGGTGCTTTGCTAGCGATCTACTGCAGGGGATACTGATGGCGAGGACTTCATGGTGTGCTCATTTGGGAGTACAGGTTGGCATTACAATAGGGGGCCAGTTTTGGACATTAGCATCGATGGGGAGGCATCTACCATCACGGACGTGGATAAGCTATCTATAGCTTTCATGCAGTTGGCTGTATTTACAGGAGTTTAGGTTTGGCACATGTGTTGGAATTTCCATGGTGCAGATTCTCAGGTGGTGAGATCAGGGATAAGCCTAGAGGAAGTCACTCAGAGCCATATACCTCAGTTCGATCAGGGAGACAGTTATCTCGGGATCTCGTGAGCGGTGATTTAGGGATATGCTTGCATTGGCATGGTGTCGGGTGGCACATAGCCAGGGAGAGCGAGCATATGCTAGGAGTCAGTTGGAGCAGGTGATGCTTTGGAGTTCGGCTTGTCTAGTAGGATGGTGACCAGGATCGGAGACCTCAGGTGAGCATAGTATGTGGATGATGAGTCCATTAGGGTGGCACTCAGGGAGATGCTACAGTTACAGGTATGATATGTCATTTGATGTATGGATGATGTTCTTCAGCTGGTGCACCATGTGGTGCCCTAGGAACGGGTCAAGCCTACTTGGAGGTAGGTGGCATGGAGTGTACCTGTGGTGGTACATATCTTGAGGACATGGAGAGCATTATGGGGTGATGTGGATCCAGCATGGCCATGGTTGTGAGCCAGCAGGGATGGAGATGGTTGCTCAGGGAGTGACAACTGATACTTTGGCGAGTGATCAGGTGAGCTGCATGGTTATATGCACAGTTATCTCCAGGTTGGCGTCACATGTTATTTCTATCCATCATCTTTTGGTAGCAGGATGCAACTTTTGGTTAGATCCAACTGGAGTCTAGTTGCACTACAGGTGGACAGATTGTTGGGGAGCTATCAGCGGGTAATGGATAGTCGGTGATCAGATGGTATAGGGTACAGGGTTCTGGAGCTATCCTACCTGATATGCTATGGATCGTGGATGAGTTGTTCATCACGATAGTGGATCTAGTTTGCATTTGCTTTGACTTGGACACTATGATGGATGTTGTGGGGAGATAGGCTCCTTGGTGGGAGGCCTATATACTGGTAAAATCAGAGTTGGCAATGTCAAACATGGGTTTAGGGTTTAGGGTTTAGCATTATAATATGTATGAGCCCGCATGCAATAGTAGCGCGCTGCCAGCACACTATCAAATGTGTGGTTTCAATGTGCATTGCCATATATGTTACATAGCCTGATGGAAACACGCACAAGGCATAGCCATGAAGGTATACCATCACATTTCTTAGCTTAGTTCCTCCTCTGATCAGTGTAGTAAGCATGCAGATTCTTGCTTATGCTACCATAAATACAAAACAATAGATGTAAAAGCATACCAGTTCGTGTGCTTGTGCCAATCAGAGGCCATAAATGGGTGCCTCCACAAGTAGGCCAGTATGAGGCAGAATGAGAAGAGGATGAGCAGAGAGAAGCAAAGTGTAGATTTTGGTAGTGATTCATCTCTTATATAGACTTTTGATGAAGTGCAAATTGGAGGGAAAGTAAATATTTGAACTCTAAATTTTGTCACAAAAAAAAAACTATATATCATATGGTAACTAATAAATCCTGATGATTTTCATGAATCGCGATTTGGATTTTGTAGTCGCGAAGCTTTCGCGACTAAACCACAATCCTCTTTGGATTCGGATGGAGTTCAGATGCGATCACTGGACACTGCCAGCTGAATCACGCATACAATCTTCCAGAATGTAGTCAGGCACTGCTGATCTACGTTAATAAAATTAATGCAGCATTCAACATAGTTTCAACCAAGGTGCGGAATTAAAATGAACAAGAAAACTCAGACATATGAGTAACAGCAGACGCATTTGCATTCGAGATCAGACACAACAAGAGAAATTATCTATATTGATCTTCCTCTATTTTTTTCAAAGCACTGCATGCAAATCTATGCAGCACATTGGCGTGGGAGAAACACGGATCTCTCACGAGTAATTGTCTTGCTTTACTAGCGGACAGTTGGATCTCTATGGATCTTGATCACAAAGCTCATCTCGCACACATGCGGACTTGTTGTCTATATTTTGTCTTGATTGCTTACTAGCATCAGACTCCTACCTTACACTGTATGTGTATTCAGTTGATCTATATGTCAAGTATCATCCAGTAAGTATGGTCGCTCTATGTAAATCTGAGATTAGAGTGATTAAGCATCTACAACTAATCAGGGAATTACAAGAGTGGCAGATTAGCCACGACCTAAAATGTATCTACTGATGTCATACCATCAGATCAGATATCTGT
The DNA here is from genome assembly GCA_029204225.1 of Diphasiastrum complanatum. Classification (NCBI taxonomy): domain Eukaryota; kingdom Viridiplantae; phylum Streptophyta; class Lycopodiopsida; order Lycopodiales; family Lycopodiaceae; genus Diphasiastrum; species Diphasiastrum complanatum. The sequence continues at coordinate 37,233 of MU833030.1, read as the reverse complement.
ACTTTTGGATACTTGCATGATCTTGATGGTACTCTTTGGAGCGTGGAGGGCAAGAGAAGGTTTCGTTTCCGTTGTTGGTTTCGTTTTGGTCGTTTGCCTTCTCTCGTACTGGACTGCAAAAGATTCTCATTTGTGAATCTTTCATGTCTGCGAACCGTTCATCTTTGTCTGCTTTGACTTTCATGTTCGTGAACCGTTCGTCTTTGTTTCCTTTGACTTTCATGTTCGCAAAACTTTTCGTGCTTTGTGTCTTCAGATCTTCAAGTTCGCGAATGTCTTTGTCGAGCTGAGAGCTGAAAGCTAGCAAGGCTTTGTAATTAGAAACGTTTTGTTTCTTCAGCTCCCTCTCAAAGCATGATAGCTTTACGATCCCAAGACTGCTCCTTTGTCTCTTAAAGAGTCCCTTGTCCAGGGTTTTAGTGAAGATGTCAGCAACCATGTCTCTTGTTCCGATGAAGGTGGTCTACAACATCTTCTTCTCAATTAGATCCCTGATCAAGTGGTACTTGATCGCAATGTGTTTCGTTCTGGAATGGAACACGAGATCTTTCCTTAGGTGTATTGTAGAGGTGTTGTCCATCTGCAAGACTAGGGCTCCCAGATTATTTTCATTGGCCATCTTTGTTGCTGCAACATATTCTGCTTCACAGGATGACTGGGCTACAACGGTCTGCTTCTTGCTGACCCAGAGAACTGCTGCTCCTGAGGTGATGGTGCATCCTCTTGAGACGCTTTTACAGTCATCCTTGAGAGATGCCTAGCTAGCGTCACTGTAGGAAAGTATCCTGAAATCTGCACCACGACAATAACACAAGCCATAATCCCTCGTTAATTGAAGATATTGCAAAATTCATTTTGCAATCTTCCAATGTGTCGAGCCTGGATTCGTACAGAATTGGCTCATCCTGAATACTGCATAAGCAATATCAGGACGTGTATTGTCAACAAGGTACATCAGTGATCCTATCAGCTTCCTGTAAGGTGTGAGCTGCATCTATTCTCTCTCTTCCTCAGACTTTGGACAATCATCATTCGTCAACACCGTCCCTGCAAGCATTGGAGTGTTCGCTTCTTTGCAGTCCCAAAGTCCTCTCAGCATCCCAAAGTCCTCTAGGATCTTCTGGGTGTATCTGGACTGGTGAAGGTATAACTTACCTCTCTCGTAGTCCCTTTCAATTTGCAAGCCTAGGTAACAGCTGGCTTCTCCTAGATCCACGATCTCGAAATGTTTCGAGATGTCTGTCTTTACTTCAGCAATTAGCTGCTCACTCCTGCAAAGTATCAGAGTGTCATCCACATACACAGCCACAATGATGATCTGAGATATACATTGGAATCAACCAACAGAGGCTGGAATCCTAATGATTTCAGGGCTTGATCTTTCTTCTTGTACCATTGTCGGGCTAATTGTTTTAGACCGTAGATGCTTCTATGCATTCTGCATGCATAGTTAGGAAGTGAATTCGAGACATATCCTGGGGGTTGATCCATGTAGACCTCTTCGTCTAATTCGCCATGCAAGAAGGCTGTCTTCTCGTCCGCAATGTGGATCCTGAGGTCATAAGCTACTGCATATGCAAATAACAGACATAGGGATGAATGTTTGATGACATGAGAGAAGGTTTCAGAGTAGTCAATACCATATCTCTGAGAGAAACCTTTTTCTACCAGTCTTGCCTTGTATTTTGTGATGTTCCCATCTAGTCCGTATTTGAGCTTGAAGACCCATTTGCATTTGACAGTCTTGCGCTTATGTGGTAATGGCTCCAACGTCCATACCTGGTTCTTCCTCATGGACTCCATCTCTTTGTTCATGGCTTGGATCCATCTGTCCTTTTCTGGACCTTCAATCGCCTCCTCAAAAGTTTGTGGTTTGCCACTGAGCCCGCAGAACTCTTTTGATGTGGAAGCTGAGCTGCTTGGCACATATCTTGCTGGCACTCTTCATGGTCTTGTTGACCTTCTGGGAGATCCTCCTGGAACAGCTATGCCTTTGCCCTTGTCTGCTCTACTTGGTCCAAAACCATTTTGGCTTATAGGAACCGCGGCAACAGGTTGCCTCTCAAATCTTTCTTCGTCAGATTCATTGCTCGAATGGAAGATGACTCAAAAATCTTCGTTTTCATGTTCGTACTCTTCTCCCTCTGTCATTGGCGGCTGGTCATAGTACTATCTCTCCAGAACTTCGTATGTGACAAGATCGTCATTGGCCATTTGTCCTACTCTCATCGAATCTGACATCTCTCACTATTTTCATAGTGTTTGTGTCTGGGATGTAGACTCTGTAGTATGATGAATTGTTGTCATAACCTACCAGAAATCCCTGTTCGGCTTTCTCATCAAGCTTCTTTCAAAGCTTATCAAGAATATGTGCATAAGCTGCACAACCAAAGATTCTGATGTGAGACAGGTTGGGCTTTCTACCCCACCATAGCTCATGTGGTGTCATGTGAGGAATACCAAACTTGCCTGTTCTGTTCTGGATGTATGCGGCTGTAGCTAATGCTTCAGCCCACAGTGCTCTTGGAGCTTTCGAGTAGGCCATCATACATCTAGTTGCTTCCATCAGGTTCCTGTTCTTTCGTTCAGCAACACCATTGTGCTGCGGTGTGTAGGCTGCAGTTCTTCTGTGAATGATGCCACGATCATTGCAGAAGTCAATGAAGTGATTCGAGATGTATTCGCCACCTCGATCTGTTTGGATCTGCTTCATTTTGCTGCATGTGCATCTTTCTGTCCAATTCACATATTCTGTGAATTTATCAAGTGCTTCAGATTTATTCTGAATGAAATACACTCTGGCAAATTTGCTATAATAATCAATGAAGGTTATGTAATACTTTGAATCTCCTACTGAGATCAAGTTGAATGGTTCGCAGATGTCAGAGTGCATTAGCTCCAGAATCTTTGTCATTCTATAGGAGTCTTTGATGAATGGTGCGTGACATCTTGCCCTTCAAACATGCATCACAGGTGGTCGAACTAGTTGCATTCGAGATGTTGACGCCTGTTATCGCTCCATGATGGCTTGCCTGGTAAAGTGCCATTGAGTTCATGTGGCAGAGTCTTCTGTGCCACAGAGTGTCTGGCGAGTCATCATAGGTTTGATGCGCCTGATCTACAGGTAGGCGTACCTTCAGATGATATAGGTTCCCTTTCCTTCTGCCTTGAGCAATGAGAGTACTGGTACTGGTATCAATCACGTTGCATGCTTTGTCAGAAAACATCACACACATTCTTGCATCTGCTATTCTTGCTACAGAGAGCAAATCTTGTTGCAGAGTAGGCACAAACAGAACGTCTTCGAGTCGTCTGTCTCTGCTATTGGTGTTGAGCCATAGTGAACCAATACCGTTCACTTGATGTCTAGATCCATCTCCAAGAACTATGAATCTTGATGGATCTGCACTTCTGAAATCAGACATAATTGGTCTTGATGTCATGAAGTGTGAGGTGGCGCTTGAATCTAGGATCACCTCATGTGTGTTAGATGTTGATGTTGCACACACGTCTTCATAGATATAGGCGGTCAAACAATTTCTATTCGTTCTTTCTTCGCCCATTTTTGAGCTCTCGGGCTCCTCGACATAGAATAAACTATTGCTATTCTCCTGTCTGTTCTGTGATTACTTGTTTCTCAGCATCTGGCGGCAATCCATGGTTACGTGACCCTTCTTGTGGCAATGGATACACTCAATATTGGAATTGAGCCAGCAGGTATCTACTCTCATCTCTTCTGCATCTCACACAAGTCTTCTTGTATGCACCTTATTGTTTCGACCTCCCTTTGGTCTTCCACTTGCCTTTGCTTGTTCCCTCTGCTTGCTGGTCACAATCCTGCCTCTGATTGGACTCCCTCTTAGGCTTAAATTGCTTTTTTGATTTTTCTTTGTTGCCGTAGAGGGCCTAGTCAGAACCATCTTTGTGATAAAGATGTTCTCTGGCCTCAACTTCCTCTCGAATCTCAACAATCACCTTTTCGAAGTTCATGGCAAAAGCTTTCGCGAGCAGGGTCCTTGTCGTCTAGAATGATTTGGGTAAGGCTCTCAACAGGTAGTGACAGAAACAGATCCTTCATCTTTCTTATGAAAGAAGTGAGGTCTTTTCCATCATACTGCAAATTCGCCAACTGATCTTCCAGCATCATGATTTGATTTCTTGATTTTGTCTGAAATCTGGTGAGTAATGCATCCCACATCTCCTTAGCTTTGGAGAGTGTAGCCAGGTCAAGTGTGAGACTATTTTTGATGAAAGATGATAGCAAGGCTACTGCCTTGTCATTTTTCTCCCTCCATTCACTTAGTTCCTTACTTGTTGTCATAGGCATTTCTTCTGTGCCATCCACCCAGGGGAATAGTCCTTCACCCTTGAGTATCAAAGATGTCTCAACTTTCCAGGCTAGAAAGTTAGATCCTAAAGAATCAAGTATTGTGCAAATCTTGCTCTACATGTTGCTGATTGAAGCCATTGCTTCTTGGAGTCTATTCCCTTGTTGATGGTTGTTTGTTTGAATGCTTGGCCTCCTGGATCTGCTAGCTTCTTGGCTATGTCTAAATATGACAGGATGATCTGCTCTGATACCACCGATGAGGTTCATGAATCATGATTTAGATTTCACAGGCGCGAAGCTTTTGCAACTGGACCACGATCCTCTTTGGATTCGGATGGAGTTCAAATGCGATCGCTGGACACTGCCAGCTGAATCACTCCTACAGTCCCCCAGAATGTAGTCAGGCACTGTTGATGTACATTTATAAAATTGATGCAGCATTCAACATAGTTTCAAACAAGGTGCGGAATTAAAATGAACAAGAAAACTCAGACATACGAGTAACAGCAGACGCATTTGCATTCGAGATCAGACACAACAAGAGAAATTATCTATATTGATCTTCCTCTGCTTTCTTCAAGCACTGCATGCAAATCCACGCAGTGCGCTGGCATGGGAGAAACATAGTTATCTCACAAGTAATCGTCTCGCTTTACTAGCGGACAGTTGGATCTCTATGGATCTTGATCACAGAGCTCGTCTCGCACGCAGGCGGACTTGTTGTCTGTATTTCGTCTTGATTGCTTACTAGCATCAGACTACTACCTTACACTGTATGTGTATTATGTTGATCTATATGTCAAGTATCATCCAGTAAGTATGGTCTCTCTATGTAAATCTGAGATTAGAGTGATTAAGCATCTACAACTAATCAGAAAATTACAAGAGTGGCAGATTAGCCACGACCTAAAATGTATCTGCTGATGTCATACCATCAGATCAGATATCTATACTTCTGGTTACTTGCATGATCTTGCTGGTACTCTTTGGAGCGTGGAGGGCAAGAGAAGGTTTCGTTTCTGTCATTGGTTTCGTTTTGGTCGTTTGTCTTCTCTCATACTGGACCGCAAAACATTCTCGTTCGTGAATCTTTTGTGTTTGCGAACCGTTCGTCTTCGTCTGCTTTGACTTTCATGTTCACGAACCATTCGTCTTTGTTTCCTTTGACTTTCGTGTTCGCAAAACTTTTCATGCTTCATGTCTCCAGATCTTCAAGTTCGCAAATGTCTTTGTCGGGCTGAGGGCTGAAAGCTTGCAAGGCTTTGTAATTAAAAACATTATATTTTTTCAAATCCATTTATCACGGTTACAAATACACTGACATGGCAAAGTTGTATAGCTTCGACTATCATGCTTGAGAGAGAGAGAGAGAGAGAGAGAGAGAGAGAGAGAGAGAGAGAGAGAGAGAGAGAGAGAGAGAGAGAGAGAGAGAGAGAGAGAGAGAGAGAGAGAGAGAGAGAGAGAGAGAGAGAGAGAGAGAGAGAGAGAGAGAGAATGTAGATATGGTCTAATGGTACCCAATAAATATTATTCTTACATGATGTAGTTGATCTATTATGGTTTAGTATAGGGTCTAGATTTATACAAATGTCATAATTAAATATTGAGGATTGCATCAAGAACTTGATTTTAAACTCAATCATTTTTCTATTTGGATGAGTGATGAATTTTGCTAAAGCCTCAACTACATCATCAAGCTCCATCCTAGAACTACGTAACATGAGATGAACAGGAGTCGTCTAGGTTGTACTATCAATCTAAAGACTATTAAAACATGTCAATGGAGTCACCTTTTCTATATTATGATCAATTATATGATTAAAAAAAGGACTCATGGAGTCCTCCATATTGTATTCTCAACTCCAGTATAGCTCTCATGTGCACCCCCTTAGATATCAAGAGTAGTATAACCAATCTCAACTCCAGTACAACTCTCATGTGCACCCCCTTAGATATCAAGAGTAGTATAACCAATCTTAAATCTTGGTTTTGAGAGGTATTATTGGTTTCGGTTTGAAGAAACACTTTTCAGGGTGGAGACAAAGCAACGTCTCTTTATGTTTTCTTAGGGTCTTCCAATTTTGATAAAAGAAATTTTTGAAATCCCACCTTGTACAATCATATTATCATAAATCTAAAGCATTCTTGACATTTTGAATTTATCAAACAATCTATGCAATGTATGCTTCAAAAATAATGCCTATGACAGTGTGAGTCCATTGTTTTATGTTCAATCTCTAAAAGCGTAGTTGAATTGTCCACCTTGCCAGAATTAAGTAGATCTAGACCTAAGGTCAGGGGATAGGAAACATCAAAGAATCTTAATTACAAACTATAGCAAGCTATAAAGTTATTTAGCGTGGGAAAGTTTGGGCACCACATCAAGACTGGCACTATCTCATTCTGAAAAAAGAAATGATTGGTGATTCAAAAATTGTGCAATTACTCACTTAGACTTAAAGCAGCTAGCACGTTTTTAGTTCACTATGCAGTGTATGCTAAAAAAATAACGCATTTCCTGCAACGTCAGAAAATCATTGAAGCATACATAGTTCAGCCAGGAAAGTGGTGAGGCTAAGCTAGTCAGTATGAGGGATTTTGTGGATGAATTTATGAAATTGGCAGCCATTTGGGTACTATGCCAGTCTCTTGTGTGTGTTGCTGCAAGCAGACTACAGCTGAATGCCAACAATAATCATCCTACAATGAGGTTTGATTTCTACAAAGAATCATGTCCTCAGTTGGATCAGATAATGAATGAAATGGTTGCCTATTACAACTCTCAGGACCCAACAATGGTTGCCCCATTCGGCCACCTCATTTTGAGAAGGGGAATAGGCACAAGAAAATTCTCTTTTGATTCCTTCTTGCTCACAAAAGTCATGCTAGATCGATCACCATTGCCCGTCAACGACGGGCACTCTTTACTAGTCTATATGGTATAAAACTATTTTAGAGAGAGAATGTGTGTTTGCCATAAAAATTGTCATGCTTTTGCTAGCAAAAATGTCACTCTTTGCCAGCAAAAAAAGTCACCCATTTGCAAAAGGAAAAGTTAAATAGGTTTGAAAAAAATGATAAAGAGGACACAACCACCAAAAACATATAAACACTTTTTGTGGGTAAGTGCCCATTGCCCGTCATCAATGGCGATGACGGGCACAAGCAACTACTATATATATATATAAAAAGATATATTGATATTGCTTGTAGCTGTAGAAGAGACTAAAATGACAAGGTATAACATTATAAAACTTCATGGCTTATAATAGTACCTCAAGTCTACTCCAACGTGAATGTATCTGTTGGGCCTTGCTCCTTAGCATTGCCCAAGCCAGCCTACGATAATAGGCTGTCAACCAACAATACGCCTACCATCATATCTTATCATAAAAAAAATATTGTTAGCACAAAGTGCATCAACCTGTTTGCGTGTTATCTCTTTAAGAAAGTTTCAGCACCCAGCGTACTACCGTTCCGAAGTCACAATGATTCAGGCTCTCTGTTTTCTGTTCAAAGGGTTGTCAACGTCCCTGTGCCATTTCTGTGCAGTGCCCCTCCTCTCCATTGGCATAAAGCAGAAGGCATTTCAGTGCAGTAGTTTGTAAATATGACATATCTTTCGTAATAATAATATATAACTGTCGATTACAAGATACAATGATTGCACCCGAACGTTAAGACCAAAACAGCTTGATCTTTATTTCGGTTTTATCATCAATTTGTTGTGTAGGTTCGAGATCTGTAAATATTCGATTTTCACTTAGAGATCTGTCTGTCTGCGTTCATAATGCCCAAGAACAGGCTGCTTTCGCTTGTATTTGCGTTTACAGATCTCCCTGTCTGTATTTATGATATCCAAAAACATTGTTCATAAGATTTAGGAATAGACTGAAAAAACCTTGCTCGTGTTATGAGGGAGTTATTAAAACGCCAGATCTATCTTCTGTAAGTGTCTCAAGAAGCAACGCATGGGAATCACAATCATTGATAATGTGTACACTGCCTACTCCTTGCGCCAAGGAGCGTATGCAGCAGTTGGCCATAGAAACTGCACACTTGGAAACTAGACCTTGTTCCATCAGTTTTGCAAGCTGTTGCATGCTGATCAGCTTCGGGCTCCGATCGGATGAGTCCAGTATCAAACCGAGTGTTTGATCAGACATGAGGATGAGGCTTTTTGCGCCTAAAGACGCAGCAATTTCTCCTGCTACAAGATCTGCGTCAACCTCATATATCTTTGATCTATTATCACGATCTTCTGCGACTGCTGCAATTACAGGAACGTGCCCTTTGTCTATAATATTCGGCAGAACGTTGCTATTGATGTGACTGATTTCGGCTATCAAACCGTGGTTGTTTTCATTTGATCTTGCCGTTAATAGTTTCCTGTCGACTCCGCACAGGCCAGTCGCGCTACCCCCTGCTTGATGAATCTCAGCAACGAGGGACTTATTAACTTTCCCGGCAAGAACTATATGGCCGATTGCTTCCCCGTTGGCTGGTCCATGACTAGCAAACCCTCCCGCCTGAGATCCATGAACCAGAACTGGCCTCGCTCCCATAGCTGTGAGCAACACGAGATCCTTGATAACTTGTCCCGTCAAAGACGCATCTGTCATGGCTGCCCCGCCTAATTTAACAACTATGACATTCTGTTGGACTCTTTGAATAAACGGCAGCATCTGTGCAAGCAACTTCACTCTTTCACTTGCACAAAATTGTCTGCGCTCTGTAGCACGAACATTGTTATCCTTAGACAAAGAAGACGCTGCAACACAGCAGATGGATCTCCTTCCCATAGACTGTCCAACCTTAACTGAAGACACAAACCGCCTTATTGACGTATACATGAAAGAATACTCGTACTTCCTTGTAAGCGCAAGCTGACATGGATATGAAGACGGAAAAACCTTTTCAATATGAATGAAATCAGAGGGAGTACACTGCCTTGTGGATAGATATAAAGGCGAGCTGCGTGTATTTTGCATTGGAAAATAATAGAAAGAAGAATAGCACTGCCTTGTTTCTGGATAAGGAGCTGCAAGCCTGAGGAACCTCATAATTCTTGATACATAAACTGGAAAGAGATGTGAATCATCCATGTTGCGGATTATATATTGGAAAGATCAGAACTAGATACAGTTAATGTTGTTTGATGATGCAGCAAAAGAATTATTAAAAATTAACAAGATACCAAAAATGAGTATATCGGCCATAGGAAAATAATATCGGAAGACAGCCTCATTCCTCTCGCAGTACTGTATCAAGTCTTCTGTTCCAAAAACGGCGACCAAGCAACTATACACATACAAATGGGGTCTCTCTCTCTCTCTCTCTCTCTCTCTCTCTCTCTCTCTCACAAGGGGTAGAAGCTTCCATACACTACTCACAAGTGAGTTTTACATGCAAACCCTAGGCCTTTTTTTGCCAATAGGGGTATGGATAACCAATGATGAATTGCCACATGGCAACTAAACATTCTCTTGAAATTTGCATGTGTTATGTGGCAACCTATCCATATTATGCATGCCTTATTTGTCAATCTCATTGTATTGCCCAAGAGTTGGAAGGTTTAAGCTCTCAAAATGACACAATATTTATATTGGTAAACTTTTTGGCCTTGCCTTGCAAAGGCAATACTATGTGGTGAGGTTGGTCAATGGAGTTAGTTAGAAAGTCAACATTAAAGATATATTGGTGGTGGGAGCCCAAACTTTAAAGGTCTGTCTTTTGTTAGTGTGATGTTGTCTGTACATATGTATTCGTCCAAAAAGCGTTCTATTTCATGATCTTGATTTAGTCCAAAAACTGGCGCATATGAAGTCCATATTACGCCATGGTCATGTTGGCTTCCACGATTTTGAAACTTTCGTCACAAAGAAGTAGTCATTGACTTTACCAAGAATGGAATTTTTTGTTTTTAGAAGTTGTGGAAGTGCCTTGATTTTGGAATTGTAGTATTGAGCACATGTTACTGGATCAATCCTTACAAGTCGTCTAAAGTAGGCTGGTTTTGTTTCAAAATTTTCATGCTTGACAATATTTTTGTTCAAGATTTCAAGGGTTTTCATTAATGTTGGCCAACAAACTTCAGCGCATGAAAGTGTGATAAAAAAATGTTGGAGGGCCGAGTTGATGCTTCATTGCAAATATGTTTCGTTTAAGGTGTTGTTTGTAATCTGGAGATGTTCGAATGTTTGGAAAGTCTTGATAGCCTATTTTTGAATGCAATATTTGTTCTATGTTTGTGTCTTGAGATACGATTTCTACTGTCAATGGTGGATGGTGTTTTGTTGCACCTTTTCGCAAGCGTATCCATATCGATGATAGTACTTGATGTATCAATATTTTGATTGCTTTGTAGAAGTTGTTGGGTATGTGTTGTGAAAATTTGTGTTCGTAATGTAAGATCTCCCATTTGGCAATTTTTTGGGTATGGGAGCTTGTTGCTCATCAACATCTTTCTTTTGTGGCCATAAAACAATGTTGGAAAGTTTAGTTTTTCACTACAAGAATCTTGATACAATCCTATTGGATTCCGACCCTCGCATTGCTTTGTAACAGTTTTAATAATCCACGACTTGTTGGGTAGTTGTGAAATTGTGGATGACAGTGTCTGGTTCCAAATCTTCATCATTGACTTCATTACTATCATCTTCAGAAGTGTTTGTTTTTATAGTTTCACATTCTTTTGTGTCATGTTCTATGTACTCATGAAAATGCGTTATCCAATCATTATTGATTTTCACTTTGCATTCCTTGTATAATGGCATATCACATAATTGTCGTAAAGCTTGCATCAATATGATTGGTCTTATGATTCCACTCATATATGCATACTTGTATTGCATTTTGTGTCATAATGCAACAACTACAGAGGCACTTTCATCCATGAATCTTGGTGGCACATTTTGGACTTGATCTAGATTTGCAGCGACATTGATAATACTTCTGGTAATGCCCAGCTGTCCTTCGAATGAGAGATCTTGTATTTGTGAGAACACAATCCATGGTGATACCAAGTGTTCTTCTAAGTCATTGAGTTCATTTACTTTGCTCAATGGCTTGTTGGTGGAATACTATATTGGTGATGCATATTCAGGCAACGTTTCTTTTGATATTGTAGCTTTGCAAGATTTGCATATTTTTTGTATATGAATGTCAATTATTTATTTTTTGTCAAATAATTTTAATATTTTTTTAAGTAACTGATTGCTCTCTTTGTTAGAATACAAACTTGAAAATCAAAAAATAATTTATCACAACAAGCACATCTTGTTTTAGGAGAATCGTTGATTCTTTCTTTGTACTTTGCAATTTTTTTGTAATTTCTTCCATGTTTTTGTATGAAATCTTCAACAGATATTTCTTGCACAGTGGATTCATTATTGTGTTTTTCGCTTTGTTTAATAGTTGATGATATTCATCTGTTTTTATGTACTTTCTCAAGTAATAAATGATGTTGTTGTTTAATATTTCTGAGTCTTCATGGACTTGTTTAAATTTGTTAACAATTGACATTTGTGTTGATTTATCAGAGAGTGTAGATTTTGTTTCATTGTTTCTGTCCATTTGTATTGCTTTTGTTTTTCGTTGTTTGACGAGATACATGGTTCTATGGTTGTTCTTCATTTTTTCCAAAGATATACTTCTACTTTGTTGTCATTATTTGTTTGTATAATGATGATTTTTATTGTTTGAATTGGATTGATGCATGTCACGATTTCTCAAATTGTTGTTGTTGAATCAGTGTCACAATGATATACTACTAATTTATAACTCATGCATTTGCAAAACCAAAACAAACAATAGCTAAAATTGGATCGCTTTTGTATTGTTCTTTCCAAATTGTAGCATCACAACCATTTTATCTTAAATGTAGTAAAAAGCATTGCACAACATTTGTTCAAATGTTGTTCGATGGATGATTCAATAGAAATGAAAAGACGTTGAAAATGTCATGGTTGACTTCATAAATAATTAAAAATTCAGGATCTATATAGTCTCTTGGTCTATAGCCATTTGTGCAAATATTGCTCATCATTGTGGTTGTAAAAGATAAAATACTATGCATGTGAAGCTAAGAAGAAAATAACAAAAAATTGACAATTGAATTGACTATTATATCGATCCTTTTGTTTAATTCGATATTTCCTTTGATCTACTAGGACTAATTGACATCGTCAATTTTACTTTCCTATTAACTTCATTCAATCAAAACCAATGATTATACCACTAGCATTTGTGCAAAATTTGCCTTTGATGTTCACTTGCATAAGTTTTGAACGTAGTCCTTTTTTGTTGCCTTCTAAGAACTGTATAAATGATGTTCCTAGCTCCAAAATCAAATCAATCCATGTAACCTTTAAAGTGACATCAATTGAAGAGCCGTCCAATTTCACAACTTTTGCTCGTAAAATTCCAATTTTTATTGCGGTTGTTTCTTCTGACATAGGCAACAATATGTTGAGCTTTCTTTGTTTACAAAGTTTGAAATTTTGCAAATTGAACAGACGATTTCGTACAAACTTTGATTGATTCCAGTCACTACCAATGTTCCTTCAACCTAAAATTTTGATCCAAATGTCAATTTGTTTGTTCTTTGTGTGGAAGACAACGATATTAAGTACAACAAAATGAATAATTTTAAAAGTACCTCATTGCCGATTGCCTTTGTTTTAGCATGTATTTCAAAGACTTTTTCCATTTTTTTGGTGATCGGACCTTGTGGAACGTTGCAAATGATTGTTTGGTCTAACAAACACAATTGGGGTGGATTTGGCTTTTTCCATAGGCCCAAATTTCTCAAGCAAAAAAGAGTTCTTCCTTTCTCACGAAATGCATCAACAATTTTTTTGTAATCAGCTATGCGAGACGACCAAAAGGTTATCTGGAAAAAAACCAAAAACCACGTAGTTATTTGTTATGAAGTATATGTGATAATAAAAAACATGCAAGACCACTCTAGTAAATATCAAGAAATGCTTACCAATTTTATCATTCTCGTTAAATCCATCGGTGACGATTAATATGTCTCGATTTGAATAATGTGGTCCAACTTCAATCACTGTAATTGCCAATGTTGCTACCAATGCAGGCTCATTTTTTCCAAGATTTTGTTGTATGATATTTTCACAAAATTAGTAAAACTCTAAAAGACTGATCTCTGGAAAAAACTCCAAGCAAGTGTTGAATTGTGGTCATTTTCTAATCATTGTACATGGTTGCAAAGCAAGACTATAATTTGAGCGTCCTCCTTCGCCCCTTGAATTTCTTTCAACGACTACAAAATCTCTAATTGCAACATAGTCAAAAACTTGCAAATCTGTATATTTGTGAAGATAATGTTCATCAATAGACAATGCGATTGTCCCGTCACCGATTTTGTCAGTCAAATCAAAAATATTTTCCATACGTGGTTGTACTATTCCAATTCCCATACTTTGCCCAAATTTGACCAGCAAATAGACCACCTCTTGTGTTGGGGTGAACGTCATATACTTGAATTGCTTGATCTTAGAATGAATGAGTTGGACTATTATCAATCGTCTGCTGCGGGATCTGAGATTGGGCCAAAGTCAATTTGTTACTTTCATCAGATTGTTTGGAAAATTTATTCTTTGGCTTTGAATATGTCAATGAAAAAGACCTTTTTAAATTCTTATTGTTTGTGCTACTCAAAATTTTCTTCTCTTTGCTTGCAAAATCACTGTCTTTATTCAAACCTACAGAACAATTTTACCACAGGTAAAATTAGCAAGCACAATCTTTATTATGAATAATCACGTTGTAACATTACTAATATGTATCTACAAAAGTCCATATTAAACACGATTACATTGTAGAATATTTTAGTATTTAAGAATATTCAAAATCAATATTCACGATCAATATTCACAACATGTATTCACGATATTCATGTATCTCATAATATATGTTTCTTAAAATTCACAAATTCACATCAATATTCACGATTAGCAATCACAATGTTCACAATCAATGTTCACAATATTCACAATCACTATTTGAACATTCACGATGAAAATCTCAGTTTCTTAGAATCTCAATTTCTCAGAATCTCAATTTCTCAAAATCTCATAATCTCAGTTTTTCAGTTTCTCAATTTCTCAGAATCTCAATTTCTCAATTTCTCTGAATCTCAATTTCTCAGAATCTCAGTTTCTCATTTTCTTAAAATTCGCAATTTCAAAGCTCACAAACCATCAACAAAGTAATCTTTAGAACGCATCTCTAAAAATTCGATCACTTCCTCATCCAATATGGAAGACATTGTCTATATATCCTGCAAAACAAAACACAATCACAAAATTAGAATTTGATAGAGATTAGTTCTTATTGGTGAAAATTATTGAGGAATTATTCAATAATTATATTTGTAACAAAACATGAAATAACTACAATTTCATAGCTCAAGTAAAATAAAACATAACAAAAGAAAGCATAGTATTTGAGCTTTGAAAATATTTGATACTATTTAAGACAACAACCTCATAATATCCTTTAACTTACACTTTGTACAAAGTGAAATCATCCATAATCAGACACGCTATTTCAAAGTTGTACATCTCTCTCTATCTCTTCTCTCTCTTCCCTTTTCTTTTCATGTGCTATGTAGGTTGAGGCGAGGTTACCGCTCCTAGTGACGGACAAAATATTGGAGATGCATAGCTCCTTCTGCATCACCAAGGAGTGTCACCAAGGAGTAGCACAACTCCTACATGTGGCCACCACATCTCTCCCCCCGTACTTGCCAACTACTAGTAGCCACCACCAATATGGTGATTATTGTAGCTAGCATTAAGTTTTAGGTAACTAATTTAGTTAGTGCTCTCTCTCTCTCTCTCTCTCTCTCTCTCTCTCTCTCTCTCTCTCTCTCTCTCTCTCTCTCTCTCTCTCTCTCTCTCTCTCTCTCTCTCTCTCTCTCTCTCTCTCTCTCTCTCTCTCTCTCTCTCTCTCTCTCTCTCTCTCTCTCTCTCTCTCTCTCTCTCTCTCTCTCTCTCTCTCTCTCTCTCTCTCTCTCTCTCTCTCTCTCTCTCTCTCTCTCCCCCCAAAATTTTAGATTATCATAATTGTGAGGGAGCCTAATGTATTTGGAAATGGTTTTTTGGGTGACCTTTGCACTCGATAAAGTTGACTATTAAATTATGTTGAGGAATTAGGCTTGCTTTCAGATGACCAACACAAAAAGTCCAACCAAACAAGCACTCACACTCGGACCTCTCTTCAGATCACCTGTAGTTAACTTCCATACAACAAAGAGAGAGATAGAGAGAGGGAGAGAGAGAGAGAGAGAGAGAGAGAGAGAGAGAGAGAGAGAGAGAGAGAGAGAGAGAGAGAGAGAGAGAGAGAGAGAGAGAGAGAGAGAGAGAGAGAGAGAGCTCACGATCAAACTTTGACGTTTTTCTGATCAAAGGTACGCACACTTGTGGAATTCCTCCTGTCACAACAACTGCCAGCACCTTAAGCCAAATGATTCAATTATGCACAATATTGTTACTCACCTATTTTCGACACATATCACCAGAACTTTACCTTAGAAGAAGCTCAGGGTGAGCATAACAAGACGGACCAAATGGCGGCCAGAACTATTACCAGAGCACAATGAACAAGCACCAAATTTGTCTAATTATAACCCCAAGAAACCCTCCAATATGTAGAGGGGTACAAAGTACGGGCTCTAATTCGGGAATAGATGACACAAAAGCTATGTTGAAAAGCTATATGGACATGATGAACGAAAATATTCATCTGATGTAACTTTTTGAAAAGACAACAGAACCTCATAGGACAGAGGCGTAGTGACAACCTACCCCCTCCATTGGTATGTTGGCATTGCCAAGAGAATCACCCTAATATCATATGTGGATACTACAAACATAGTGGACACCTGGAAGACATATATTCTAGTAGACGTAAAATATTAAATTAAGAGAATAGAATCCCGGTAACTATCAATCATCGACCTTCGAATATAGAACAGACAAGACCTTCTAGAATAGTACAGTTCTTACAGAAAGATTGAAAATACACATCGTCAGAAAAAAGCAAGACAAAAGTTGAAGATAGTCAACTGCCAATAAACTTCATAGAACTAGAAACTCTTTTGCTTGAGGAATTGAAAGGAGTGATGGTAGTAACTCATAGTGGAACAAAGACTCAAATACCTATTGCAATGCCAATAGAGAATCCTAGAACGGCTAATGAACCCATACATAGCATTAAGAAGACTACTTTATTGGAATCCACACCCGCCAAGTCTTCTACCCCTCATAGAAGAAGCAAGATCTAGAGGAACATGAAACAAGACAAGTACTTGAGCTAGAAGTAAAGAACCCCATTATGAAATTACTAGAAACTAGAACTTACAACAATTGGTTAGCCGCAAAAGCAGTAAAATTCAAGACACAACGACCTAGATGACAGATTGATCTAAAGAAGACCATAAGATTACAAGACTTACTGGAAAACCTGGCTAACATGAGCATAGAAGTTGGGTTGTGGCAGTTAATACACATATCACCTACAATAAAGAAAAAAGTTAAACAACTGATCTGTTCTCCTGTAACCTTGTATAGAGAACCACCCACGATAGGAGAGCTAGATGCCAATGTGATGGATCGACATTGTCCCAAAGTGGATGTCATGATTGATGGATTAATGGTTTTTGGAGCTATTGTAGATGCAGGATCTGCCGTTAATATCCTCGGTTTAGAGAAAGTCGATTGTTTGGGCTTTATGCTCGTCCTAGCCATTCTCACTACCCTAAAATCAGCTAACAATGCGATAATTACGCCTGAGGAGAATCACAAGATACCCCCATCACTGTAGTAGGAAGGACATTGATCCTTGTGGATTTCTATGTCATGCGAATGTATGAAGAATGTCGAGGATACTCAATGCTGCTAGGAAGGCCTTGGTTGCGATTGAGCAATTGCATCGTAGACATACCAGCCGGTGTTCTAGTGTTTAGAAGAGGGAAAGAACGGACAATAGTGGATGGATACCTTGAGATACCTCAATCTGAATGAGCACCCATACCCTCTACGGAGTGGGGGGAAATCTCTGATACTAGTACAAGTCATAAACACATTTTAAAACAAAGGAGATAGAGGCTGAACCTGGTGTCTCACCTGTGTCGCGTTCGTAGTGACCCACCAACATCTCATCAATTCCCATCACTTCAACCATCACTATCACACTCACTCTCACCACTACACCCCCTATTGTCTCCACAATCACGCTCCCACTCCCCACCGCACCAATCATAACCACCTCTGTTCAATCTCCGATGCATTTTCCAAATGTCTTTGATGCATCCTTCAACATTGAAGAATTCTCACTTTCACTATTAAACACGCCACTTGCTATCACACACCATTTCCTACACCCACCACTATCGCTACTGCCACCACTTCCAGAATACTTTCCACTTTTCCGACTGCCACTGCCGACACATCTCCAATCCCTATCACCATCACTCAAGCATCACAACCTCCATCTATGCAATCCGTCCATCAAGAACAATACACCACATGGTATCAAAACACACAACAAGTGTCCCCCATGATCCTACACATCCACCTCTCAACAATATCCTCCTATTGGAGAATGGCAGTATCTTCCGAAAAATGTGCGAAGGTCCATCAACGCTCAAAATGATGCCATGCATTACATCTACACTTCAATCAATGAGTATCAAAATTGGTGCAACTTCTCTCAAGAGAAAAATGTGCAGCTGAGAAACAAGGTACAAGAATGGCAAATTTATTCCACGGAATTAAAACAAGAGGCCGCTCAATTCAAAAACAAAGAAAGAAAACTCATGGCTGATCTCAAAGAGCTGCACCAAACAAATAGGGATGTTCATACATGCTTACAACGCATAGATGATCTCATCAAGACCTTGGAAACATAGTTAGAGGGTGAACGACAAAGTCACAGAAACTTACGGGCTGCTATGATGGACAATATTTAATAGATTGATTTTAACCAGTTCCAAGCACCGCTAATTTTGGAGGGCACTGTAATAGCTGTCGCTTCATATCAAAAGTTAACCTAGGTACTGATGGCAAACCAGAAAATTGTAGCAGGCCACTCTAGCCAATCAAACCGCTCTCAACACATGAATCAAGGAGCTACAAGGACAGCTAAAAACATTATGCCAATGGTTATCAGCATTACATACAAAGTGTGAAGAAACACGCCAAAAACCATAGTCAACAGGATGTAAAAAATGATGGTTCTGGACCTTTGCTCTACACAGGATAGCAACGAGATAATCTATGGATCACTCCGCAATGGTGGAACCTCAAAGCACACAAGGGGTACTACCACGGACCATGAAGCACAACAATTGTAGCAAGCCACTCTAGCCAATCAAACCACTCTCAACACATGAATCAAGGAGCTAGAAGGACAGCTAAAAACATTACGCCAACAGCTATCAGCATTACACACAAAGTGTGAAGAAACATGCCAAAAACCATAGACAATAGGATGTAAAAAATGATGGTCCTGGACCTTTGTGCTACACAAGACAACAATGGGATAATCCAGGGATCACTTCGCAATGGTGGAACCTCCAAGCATGCAAGGGGGTACTACCACGAACCATGAATGAGGCATCTCAGCTGAAGAGCCTAAACCCATTGCCACTCAACATGACACCACCTATCAAGCCTCAACACCCCCACCCGATGACACACCACTCTCACCACCACATGATTAACTACCTCACCACCTCGACACTCACCCTTATTCACCATCCACTGCTTATCTACTCTAAAAATACCCAACACTCCTCCGTGAACTTTTCACAACCATACCTAACCCTCCACCACCCACACTTACCACAAGTGCACAAGTACGACATAGAATCACGCCGAAGAATCCTAGCCATGTCAGAGGAGTTTAACAAAGCATATCCAAGTTGGGAGGACAAAGGCGGGTACACTCTTCCCGATTTCACGATCTATAAATCTCACAAGCATAAAGTGTTAGCATTGGAGCCGGAACCTTAGTGGCAATGTATTATGACGTTGGAAAATGCACATGCTTTCGAGAGATATATCGCGGCACCAACTTACACGCGCGTCAATTCAATGTATTATCCCATAAGGCGCAGGGAAGAATTTGCAGCAGAAAGGGCTCCTAATAAAATCTATTGGCCAATTCTACCTAAAGAAGTCGAGACCGATGATCCAACAGCCAATTGCAGCTACTTCTACCGGAGATATCATACAAATCCGGATCGCCAGGTTAGGTACTTTGCAGATAACTGTGGCCTAATATCATTCCTTTCTACTTTGAATTGTTTCTGGGATAGAGATCTTCCACCAATAGACTTGGATCTAAATAATCCCCTAAGCACACCCACGGATCATATCAATGTGGCAAGGCTTTACTATTGGGCAAAAATCACCAACGAACTTCATGTTGACATGGTTGAATGGTGGTATGAGTATGAGTTTCTACAAAACATGCTTGATTACTATCGGAACCATTTTTGGACAAAATTCGATTTGAGAGAATGGAACAAATTGGCAGAGAAGTTCATAAAATCCAGGTCACCATCAATGCAGAGCTACGGGAAGACCAGGCAAGACAATAGGCAACAACAATTGGCGTGGGACCGCCAATCTTTTGACGAAGGGAATAATGTAGGTTGATATTCCAAGGAATATTCGAGCCATCCTAAAAAGGATACAAACCTAAGCCTAGAACTGGATTAGTCAAGTTTAGGCCTTCATGCCATGTTGTAACGGCTTAAGGTTATTTAGTTCTAAGCCTAGGTCTAGAACATTGAAACTTAAGTTAGTCTAAGTTAGTTTAGGTGTTTATGGTCCATTGATGGTTTGTCCCATGGCACCTATGTAATTAAAAGTTAAGTTAAGCCTATGTGGCCTACTTGTCCCATAGTGCCTTTTTGTAAGTGATCACCACTCAAAGTATATATAGGAGTGGAAGAGTCCATTTTGAAGAAGAACCTCATTTGCAATACATGTCTATCTTTTCTCTCCGAGTGTTCTCCCTTGTGTGGTTTCGTGTATTGTGTTACTTCACATTGTATTGTATACTATTCGATCTTGCTACACGTTAAATTGATCTAGACCCTCCATTATCTAGTAGGTTAAGCCTTAGAGGAGGAGGTTTAGTTTAGGGTTTTATTACTATGGTTTTGAGTTAATCCAGGCCCTCCATTCTCTAGTAGGTTAAGCCTTGGAGAAGGAGGCTTGTTTTAGGGTTTTTATCATTGTAGCTTTAGTTGCTAAGTTGAGAAATGAGAGAAGAGTTGATCTTACCCTCAGAATACTCACCCTATACTTGCATTGCCTTCTTAGCATCCATATTCATGCTAGTAGGAAGAAGCCTTAGTATCAACTAGATGGGAGACAACCATAGTCCTACTAGAAGGAGCCTTAGCCGGAAATAGATGCTAAAGAGCTAACAAGGACATTTTCAAGATTCATCCTTTTGGATGATCCCAAGTACAATGGAATAGTACCTATGCCACTTATCCTACACTCTTAATCACTAGTTGTAAAAATGAACTTTTTAACATCGTAAGAGAGTAGAGTGAAAAAGTAGTCCTTTTGGAAAGTCATGTGGGAGCTAGCGCCACTATCAATCCACCAAGCTTCACATGTGTTGGATTTGGATGATGGTATTGAGTTGGATGCCATTAAAGATGATTTGTCTTCATCCTCCTCCTCTTGATGTGCAATGTCGCTTTGTTTGTCTTCTTGTGTTTTATTCTTCTTGAAACATTCTGATGCAAAGTGCCCCTTCTTTCCACAAAAAAAGCACTTGTACTTGGTTTTGTCTATCTTCTTCTTGCCCTTTGAGATTGATGATGCATCCTCCTCCTTGGCCTCCTTTTAATGATTCTTATTGGATCCATCAGTCTTCTTCTTGTCTTTGAATGAGAAATTTGCTTTCTCATCTTCATCCTACAGTGACAGGGAGTGCATCCTACTCTTTGTGTGGACAAGCACACTAGGAAGTTTTTCAATTGTAGGCAAGGTGTCTTGGATGGCAAAGCTTTGGACCAAATTTCTGAATTCATCACCTAGAACATTGAGGACCACTTGGACAATCTCATTATCTTGAATCTTCTCTCCAATAGAGGCTAACTCTTTGTTGAGAGACTTGATTTTTAGCACATAATCTTGTGCATTTTTCTCACTTCTTCTCATGCTTTGCAAAATTTGATTTCTTATCATGAGAGCTCTAGAAGTGTTATTGGATTCATAAATAGATTTCAATGAATTCCATGCCTCTTTGGCCGACATGCAAGAAGAGACTTCTTTCAAAAGATCATTACTAACATTCATTTTAATGCAATGAAGTGCTAGCCTATATTTCTTCTTGTATCTAATCATACCATGATGGCTCCACATGTCATTCTTGGAGTGCTTGGGTCCTCCCAAGGTTATTAATTACATGACTAGCCTTGAGTAGAATATTGAGGCATGACTAGCCTTGACTAGAATATTGAGGCATAACTAATAAACTCAAGCACTTGCATGCCAAGTATCCACATCAAGAATTATTCCATATCATTGTGTTGACCCAACGGGGTTGGCTTAGTTGGTTGGCTTGGCATCCAAAGTTTCTTTGGTCCCAGGTTCGAGCCTCCCCTTGGAAACCAAGAAGCATATCATTGTGTTGAAGTTAATCATACTCCTACTCACTTCATTCTTTTGAAATTCTTCAACACTTTGTAAATGTCGTAGGCTAAAAGCATGGTCTGGTGGTACAAAAGAAGAACCCATTTTTCATTGTACCTTTTGGTAGGACATTTTACTTTTTGGGGATTTGGGAGGGAGCTCGATACATGCTATCCACGAGTAAATGCAATGAAGGGCCTAGTAATGATGAGCCTACACTCTTGGAGTATTGGGGGGTAAGTGGTGGGCCGACTCTCTCTCCTCCAATAATAAACATAAATGCAGAGGTGGTGTCCTTGACAGTCCATGTTGTACCACCAAACCATGCTTTTAGCCCATATTCATCTGAAAGTTACTTGAAATATGTAGTAGTTTATGTAAATATTGCAAATATATATGTAGTTCTATTTAGCCTACATAAGTACATGAAAATTTTCATAGTAAAAATACAAAGGATTCGAAATAATAAAAATGTGCAAAAAGTTACCTCAGAGAAACTCTCAATTTTTGGATTTTCACAAAAGATGGATTCTGAGGTAAACAAAAATCTGAAAAAGTGAAAAAGAAAAAATCCAATTTGGGTACTTCAGTACATTGCATTTAGTTCAAAATTTTATATTATCATTCAAATTGAATATTTTGTGATCCCCAAGCCATTCCAATCATTGTTTTTTAGCTTATTAAAAATTCATGTCTAATTTTAGTTATTGCACAACAAAATAATCACTCACTACCCAAGTACATCTCCATGCCCTCTCTAACTAGTGTAAGCTACCTTTGTTGTACAACTACATATATGGGCATTTTTGCCACACGATGTTGCCACGTGAACTTGGAACTTAGCCAAAATTTTGGCTTTTGATTTTTACATCGATGTACCACACGTGACACATCCATACCAATAAATTTTTGGCTACTCTGCTGGTCAAATTGTTGGAGATTGTTGTGAAAGTACTATACTTTAGGACCATAAATGGATCTACAAAAGATCCACAAGAGTGATTGGATGCTTCCTTAACAATCTATCAAAAATTTGGACACAAAAGAGTTGATCTAGATTGGCAATTTCACAAACAACAAGCATTAACAATCAAAAGCATTGATCAAGATTGAAATCCGAGCCCACACGTGCATACTATAGGATGTAGTACAGCCTTCAATCTGAGAAACAAGTAGAAATTTATTTGGTTGCATTTGGATCACAAAAACTCAATGTACATAGTGAACTAGCTTGAGATTGCCAATGAGCTCCAAAAATATTCTATCTTCTCACTATGGGAGCTTGGAATACATAGCAAATTCGACTTCTTTTGTGAAGTTAGGTGGATTTCCAGCATGTTATAAGGAATTTAACTCAGTCTTTTTGCCCTAAAATGAAACCCTAGTCTATTTCCTAGAGTCATGCTTGGTAAATAGCTAGTTGGTCAATTTTTCACCTTAAATCTAGGATTTAGGTCCTATAAACTAGGAATCACTACCAAAATGACATGACCAACCCTATGTACTTGACCTAAACTACATTAGGAGTGGATTTTCATGTGGCATCTTGGCCTCACATGTGTGGAATCCACTTATGTACAAAATCTACAATATATACTATATGATTTTTGATAAATTATGCCAATTTTTGGCAATTCTTCACACTCCTCCTCAAACTTAGCTTGATCTATTTACCACTCTCTTGATAGATGAATGAAAGCTTTTAGAAGTGTCTAAAAAATCCAGCTACAAACAAGAAACTTTTGAGACTCCAATAGAGAATGATGTCCATGAAGGACCTTTCACCACCTCTAACAGGATCCCTTACAAGATGTTCCACAAATGTGTCTATTTACATGTAGCACACTTCAACAACTATACATCATTCCAAGCCATGGATTACAAGGAAGTTTGTGCACTTGAAGATACATCAATAAAACTATTAAGTGCATACATAATTTTTCTAAAGACAACCTTGCTTGATCCATATGATTGAGCCTTGATGGCTCCATCTTGATACTCAAGATTCTTCTTGGAGTCCTCGGATCTTGAGCTTGCTCCTCCACTTGACTTGACTCCAAACCATAAATGAATTGAATAAGGTGTTGATCCAAAGGTGCTTCTTCAAGTTTACAAATCTTCCACTCTTGAAAGATCACATTTCCACCATTGACAAATTCTTTGGTGGAAAACAAGTAGTTTTACAATCTCTACTTGAAGAGCAAATTACTACCATTATTCCTATCATTGAAATAGGATAATCTTTGGTCCTTACATTGGAATGATCATGCTCAAAGCATGTGGACCCAAATATTACCAATACAAATGATGTTTCATCTTTTATGACACTATTCAAACTACTACAAAAATAGTTATCTAATGAAATTGCTTTGTCAACAACAAATGAAGATTTGAAAGCATCTAATTTCATTTCTTGTCATAAAGAGTACTAAACATCATAGATGTTAAAGATAAGCAACAAGTCACTCCATGTCTACTAATACTATCCAACAAGTATTCAAAGATAGTAGACTCTCCAATGCTCACCATCCTTGCAAGATGCACACTTGAATGGAAAATTTGCATGCAATTTGATGACTCGGCCTTTGTCATCGAGGACCTCCTTGGAGATTTCATGCTTTGAGGTTGATCCTCAAGATCTTCCTCCTTTTGATGCTCCTCCTCAATGCAAGCAAGATCACACTTTTCCAAGATCTCCACTTGAGTGATCTCCTCATTTGCCAAGCTCACACTCTCAAAAGCAACACTAGCTTCCAACTTAAACAATCTTCCATGTTTAATCCCTTTGCAATGCAAACATAATTCTTAAAAATGGAACAAACACCATGCTCAAAGTGGACATCCAAACCACTTTCCAAGAGATGACCAGCACTTATCATATTCTTGGTGACTGATGGTACATAAAGGACATTTTCTAGATCCATACTTATTGAGGATTCTAGATACAAAGAGATGGTACCAACACCATCTATCCTACACTCTTCATCACTTGCAGTAAAGAAAAATATTTTGGCATCATTGAATGAGTGTAAGGTTGAGAAAAAGTCCTTTTCACAAGACATGTGGGAGCTAGCCCCACTATCAATCCACCATGTATCTCTTGAATTGCCATTGCTTGTTGGTGAGGTTGTAGATGCAATCAAGAATACATCTACTTCATCCTCCTCCTCCTCATGTGCAAGGTTTCCTTGTTTCTCCTCCTTCTCTTGTGCCCTTAGCCTCTTGTAGCATTCGAATGCATGGTGCCCCTTCTTTCCACAAAAGAAGTATTTTTGCTCTGACTTGTCCTTTGAGCTTGATGCATCATCCTCTTCTTTGGCCTTCTTTGGATGCTTCTTCTTTCCATTGGTCTTCTTTTTGCCCTTGAGTGAAAAATTGGCTTTCTCATCTCCATCCTACAAAGACAATGAGCTCATTTTTGCCTTGGTGGGGAGCATCCTACACTCTTCAGCCACTAATACACTGTGAAGTTTTTCTGTAGTTGGCAAAGTGTCTTGAATGGCAAAACTTTGGACCAAATTTGCAAAGTCTTCTCCTAGACCATTGAGAACAATTTGTACAAGCTCTCCATCATGAATCTTCTCTCCAATAGAAGCCAACTCCCTATTTAGAGACTTAATTCTAAGCACATAATCATGTGCACTCTCCTCACTTCTTCTCATGCTTTGCAAAATCTGATTTCTAAGCATGAGGACTCTAGAAGTGTTGCTAGATTCATAGATTGACTTTAAAGACTCCCAAGCCTCTTTAGCACTAGGACATGCTGATACTTCTCTCAACAAATCATTGCTCACACAAATCTTTAGTTTAGCAATCTCAATACTATCAAATACAACATCAATGTTTTATAGCATACTTGGTCTATGATTTCAATTACTGCTCCCAAGTTTTTGAATTTAATTTTTTCTTCATATGTTTTATGTATTTGAACAAAACAACAATTTTTAGCACTAGAAAAAAAAATTAGGATATATTCATGCAAACCTAAATGAACAATGAAACAATCATCCGTTTATAAACAATTGTCATTACATATCAACATTTCATTTGCAATGAAGGTGAAATATCAAAGAATATCATGTTGCAAAATTGTTAGCTCTATTTTGATATAGAGTGAACTCCAATCTTGCTCCACTTCAATAGTAGTTATATCCAAAGATCACATGAACCTACATAAAAACAGAATTCTACTTCAAGACAACTCTCAATATAAGCTTAAAGAATATACAAAAAAATAAAATGACAATAATATTGATGTAAGAAATGAAAAAGAACCATCTAAGATTGAGTGTTGTGAAATGCCCAAGGGTGCATGATGGCTTCAATATCCCATGGCTTGATCTTGTAAGAGCAATGTATAGATCAATATATTTCCATGTGGCATGATCAAAATGTCAACCATTCCACTTGACTATGAAAGTACGGACTGACACAGGCAGAGTACAGTACCTGAACTTCCAAATCAATCTCACAAATCCAAATTACTCAACATAAATAGCAAATATAAAACATCTAGATCACCAACAACATTGGTAGATTGAAAACCAATTTTTTACTCATAAATTGACGGAGAAAGCATCACATATATATGCATTAGTAGCTCGAGTCTGAGCATTTTAGGGCTTCTTTGTACTTTTCATAGCCTAACCCTAACATCCAACCTAATTGATCATTGTATCCACCCTAATTAGGGTCCTTGATCTCGAGATCCAAAAACAATGAAGACATACTATTTTTGGCTCCTATTTTCTCTCTACCCTATCTAAACACTCTTTGGCCTTATTTCAAAGGTGCCTTTACAATGTAGGACATATAATAAGACTTTGGAAATGCATCCTATGCTATTTGGCACGTGTGGCATCTATTTACATGGCCATCTTGCCAATTACAATGCATGTGACCAAAAATGGTTCAAACTAGCTTGTGAATTTTATCAGGACTTAGTCTTAATTTTAGACATAGGATAGAGGATCTAGGTGTGGTAGGGACATATTTTGGTGGAGATGAGGGGCAGAACTAGCCTTGATCAATATTTGTGGCTCGAGAGAACTCACATCATATATAAGAAAAACATGTAAATAAAAATAATATATCATGTGAAAAGCTTTGGTTCTTTCATACCAAAAAATAAATAGAAATACATTTGAACTTGTAATTGTTTGTGGTAAAAGTATCATTCTATTAAAGGATACAAAAACTATTGCATTGCTATGTGATCCACTAAGTATTGATCATAGCTTCTTGAAGAATATGCTTGCAAAGTAGCCAAGAATGAAAAAAAATCATGTGTCACATCTTGTAAGTCAAGTGTGCCACTATGTAGTAGCTCTGCGTTCAAAATGGAGTGTTTGCATACAAACACATACACAAAAAATACTAGAGTAAATCTTTATACAGCGCAAAAGATAGATTATACACAAAATAAAGACATTCACATGCACACAACACATGAGGATAAATTGTTGTGCTCATTCACATGAGCACAACAATTATTCCTATGAAACCTTTTTGGGAGAAAACTCAACCATCAACAACTTGCAGTATGTTAGATTAATAAACTAATGATTGCTTACAAGGTAGGGTACCAAAAACAGGTAATTCAAAAAAACTTAGATCCACACTATGCTCTTCTCCACTACTTGAATGCAATTAAATTCAGCTATAATGCCTACATGGCTACTATGAAAAAATATTAGGTAAGCCAAGATAAAATTGGAAGGAAAAGTTTGTTTGGGGGCTCCAACCCTAGACCCCTATGCACTAAGTATAAACTTTTGGGAATGTACGACGATGCCCCTACCTTGGGCCAATTGTAATAGGTGCATGTACATGCCATGAGGTGCACATGTATTTGATATTGGTCACATAATATAGCTCATGTGCATGCTAGATGAGTTGTTCAGACACTTAAGAAAATAAAGTTTCATAAGAAGATTATTGTAAAGAATTTTCACTAATAGCATAATGTCCATAGTGCCTTTTGAAGAAAAATCAGTAAACATGAAAAAAAATCGTAAAAACTAAAACTAATCACCACTAAAAAAGATGAATCAAAACATACATTGGAGATGGAAGACAATGAAAATTAGAATGCTTAGAAAAGAAAACTTCTAGTTGTTAGAGGAAACAAGTCCAAAAAAGTTTTTTAATATGTGCACTATCTTAGAGTTTTATGACCTCCTTGCATGGCATGCCGACCCTTTTTCTTCCCAATGCTTAGTCCAGCTTGGTTGCTAGATTCTTCTTTTTCTTTGCAGCGGATCAATTGTTGATAAGGAGAAATTATACATCGAAAAAAGCAACAACAAAAATGTGTGAGTTGATAATAATAGGTAAAAGAAGTACTTGCAAGACTACGTTTAGTTAAAAATTCTTATTAATTGTTCAAAGCATTCTAATAACAAGTGCTTATGAGACTATTTCACAAATAAGAGTTTATACTTTAAATAAGAGTTTTAGTGATGGTCAATTCCATACTAATCAAAATAGGTGCTATTCTCAACATTGCCATGATGTACTATGATGAATAGTTAAATGTAAGCACATAAAGCTAAAAATATTTGAAGCTTACGTCTAAAAGTGAACCAAAAAATAGTTGTGACGTGTGTCACTATGATGGAATCATGTATGTATGAATGGTCAACGCTTCATTATCGTGACATAACCTTATGAAAGTAAATAAAAAACAAACATGAGTGAATTAATTGCATGGATTGACTTTTTAGGACAACAATTTGATCTAAGTTTTACCAACAATTTGTTAATAGCTATCGCTACTTATATTGGTGGGTTATAATACTGGGAGATAAGTTAAAGATAGGATGATAGAATTTGTAGTCTCCACAACATCCATATCTTAAAACCATGAATAGGAAATTGTGATTTATGAAAGCATGACTTAGAACAATGTAATTTTAAAGTCGTCTTTATGATGGGATGTTCAACACACGCACACACGCACCCACACACACACACACACACACACACACACACATCATGTAAAATATAACATCCAAGCTTATTAAGTACATGAGTAAGCTTTAACATGGCCATGTTGACAAGTTGAAGATCGTATGTATGAGAATTTAGTGGTGTCATAAATTATTATCACATTGAAGAGCTGGCATGTTTGAATTACTAAGTAAAGAGCCTTTGACAAGAGCTTATGTATTTATAAAATAGTTTGATGCATTTCCTTAAGCTCATAATAGATATTGTATAAATGAGCTTCTTTTTTATGTTATTGAAAACATGTTATGACCAAGCCAAAAATGTCTATTTATTTATATTTGGGTTGTTGTCTTTGCTATTTTATAACAACAATGTTTTTTAGACTTTTCTTTCATGAATGTACTAATGGTGAGATTTATCTACACTTTAGTAGTAATATTACATGTATCCTTGGGGTTTATCACAAGAATCTACCACATGCTTTATGTACATCTAAAAATTTAAAGTAAAAAAGCTCTAAGTGTCCTCCTAAACATGATTTAGATTGCAATAAAATATCTAAACATCATCTAACTATTTGTACCATTGTTGGAGTTCAACAAAATGCCCAAGCTAACCATATTTTCTCTCTTGCATTTCCATTTTTGATGATAGATTTGACTTGTCTTTATAAATGGAAGTGAAGACTTTAAAAATTCACATAGTAAGAGTTAGCCAGAATATTCAATATTGTTCAAATAAGAAAAGACCACCCATGATCAAAATTGATCTCCTTTGAGCTAATCTATACCTATTGAAGATAGGGATAGCATAAGATATTGTATGCACAAGGACTTTGCAATGCTTATTTAAAACATCATGTTCATGCACAATCATTATCACAGTATTATAGATAATCAAAGAACAAGCAATATATCATATTACGTCTTTGCTTGATGAATTAAATATATTGATTTTGACTTTCAATATGATGTATTCTCACTTACTTTCAGACATAGTTGAGTATTAATCAAGTAAGATTGTTTAGTATCAAGGTTATCAATCTTATTACAAGATCACACTACAACAAAGAAATATATTGTTGTGAATTATTTTCATAACATTTCAAAAGCTCATTAATTAATGCCATGAATAGTTAATTTTGAAGGTAACAAAAAACTGTGTTCTTCTTACAAAAGCGAAAGTGTGAAGATTTGACAAAATCTAGCTTGATCATTTTGCAATTTCATGTACATGTTGATTTCACACACGTGTGGAGCATGTTCCCACATGTGGAGGGTAGGCAAAATCACTTTAGTTCATTTATGATGAGTTTGAATAGTCAACAGGCCTTAATCTTGAGGTTGGGGGGTCCTCTATCAAAACCACTCATTGCACACTTGTAATTAAGTGATTAGGCCAAATTT
Organism: Diphasiastrum complanatum; assembly: GCA_029204225.1. Lineage (NCBI taxonomy): Eukaryota > Viridiplantae > Streptophyta > Lycopodiopsida > Lycopodiales > Lycopodiaceae > Diphasiastrum > Diphasiastrum complanatum. Next base: position 6,853 of record MU833030.1, on the reverse strand, counting down.
AAACTTGGATTAGATCATGATAGTGTAGGTTGCTTACACTTGGCTTGATGGTAGAGGGCTAGTGCCATTGCACCTCATAATCTTATTTGTCAATATGGACCAATCATAGTGAAGGATGGACCAAAATGGTCCAATCCATGTAAGAGTTGGCATGTAAGTGGTCCAATCAAAGTAGAGGTTATTCTAGAGAGGTCCAATAAAAAACATTGCATATAAGAACTTTCATTTTTGTAAGTTCCTTCGACAAATTTTTTTCTCATTACAAAACTCAAGATATACTATTGCGAAGCTCATGCATGACAAGATATATTCTTGCTAAGCTCATGTATTTTTTTGTGTAAAAATCTGGAAAGAGGATTCTTCTTTCATGTCACGCGAAAGTTTGAATCTACGAATAGATCTATCTACAAGCAAGAATCGATCTGAACATGAATAAAATGAGCATTCAATCACAGTATGCACGACCTAGATTACTGGAACATTGGTTATTCAGTCATGAATAGATACAACCTGAATGTAGTCAAAGTCGCGTTCTTCCTAAAACAATACTCTATGATAACAAAGAGAAAGAACAAAACAATTGCGCTCTGGACATTTGATCTCTTATTTTCTTGTCCAACCAAGCAACTGAGAAGTTTTTGGATATATATACACATGGCTAGCTAATTAGAAGAATGTTTAATCTATATTTTACAATTAGGACCAAGACACTATGTGTTGTTGGCAGTCGCCTTCGGACAGTATCAAATTCTATTAGATATTCTATCTCCGGTCATAATTCAATGTACTTGTTGATCGGATTGTGGCCTATTGTTTGAGGATTGTCGAATGATCAAATTTGGTTAGATGGTCCGAGATGGTCGAAGGATGGCCAAAAAATTGAGGATGGCTGAATAGTCGAAGACATCCGAACAATTGGGAAAACATTGTCACTGATTCCTTTGTATTTCTGAAGACTATCATAAAACAAGTGTATTTTTGTAGAGCATCGAGTGTACAAGTATTTACAACAGCTAGTGAACGGATCTAGATTAGCAGAGAGATAGAGATGGAGAGGATATAAATCTAACACCAAAGCTATTGGTTTTCCAAAGACTCTATCGAAGGAGCTCAAGCCTAGTGAAGTATCTGCCATTGCAAAGTCACATAGGATGCCATATCCAAGATCTCATATCAAGACTCATCATCCATTGGAGCTTATGCACTCAGATGTACACTTTTCATCTTCTACAAGCAAGGGAAGAGCCACTTGCTTTGTCACCTTTATTGATGAATATACAAGATTTACGTGGTTGTATCATCTCTCTTCCGTGTGAAGAATTGAAAAAGATTATCTATGTTAGATATAGGGGTCTTATGTTTTTTTATATCAAGCATCTAGGTGTAGGATGTTGATAGGACCAAATTTGGCATAGATGGCAAATTACCCATTTCCACTTGTAATGTCACTAGTTAGCCAAAATAGAGTAAGAGGCTAAACTCGTGCCAATTAGAGTGTAGACAAGTGTAATACTTTTGTTTGATGAAATTTAAGAGGTCCAATAGGATTTAGAGGTGGAACCTTGAGGGGTCCAATAGAATTTGAGGTTTGCTTGAAACTGGTCCAATAGAATTTAGAGGTGAATGGATCAATGGTCCAATAGGATTAAGAGGTGGCAAAAGTGTGGTCCAATCATAGTTAAGCATAGTAGTAGCTCGTGGATCTACTAGTATCATTGTACTTCTCATTTGGATCTAATTGATTTTGAGATTGAGTGGATTTTGTGAGTAATTGGTTTTCTAGCTTTCTCTCTCTACCCAAGAGCTCAAGATGATTTTCTCCCTCTACCCAAGGAGAGAATCTTGTTTTTACTTAGATTATTTTTGGAACACTTCCCACACATGTGAGTGAGAGTTGGAAGTGATTGAATGCATGTAGTAGTGTGTTTTTGCCATAGAATCAAAGATAGATCCTGAATCTCAATCTAGTCTTGATCTTGGTGCATCTACACACCTTAGGAGATCACAAGTACATGTTGTGGACAGTCCAAACGTGTGAAATAAACATGGTATCAGAGCCTACCTAGGATTACCATGCATTTTGATCCATTTAAGTGAAAACTTTTCATCAATCTTGAGCTAGAAATTGTCAAGATCCATTTTCCTAGCTATCTTGTCTAATTTTGGATCAAAAGAGATCAATAGGGCATTGATTGGGTCTGACTTGGTACTGTACGGAATCAGGTGCTCAGACATGTGTGAGGAGCATCAATTTTAGATTGAGAGTTCTCTCTTATGCTTGACCCATTTATCTTGCTTGATAGCTTGTTTTGAAGCTATTTTTGTCTAGTTTTTGATGCAATTAGCTTCATTCCATTTGGTTGAGCCAATCAAAAGTTATAAGATTTTGAAGAGGGTTAGGTAGGGCACCTAGACCTGGGTGGACACATTTGGTTTGGTCAAGAGATTGCTTGTTAGATCTATGTTCACAGTCGTATGGTTACCAATCTCATCTATAAGTGATCTAGACATTGTCTTGAGATCATAGCCAATTTGTTTCATGCAATATCATTGAGTTTGAGTCAAATTTGGTTAATTAGTGTATTTTACACGTTCTAAGAGTAAATGATCCTAACTTTGTCTATAGTCCATCATTTGATGTGAAATAGATCTTGTTTTAGAGAGATTTGAGTAGCTAGTGAGAATCAATTCACAAATAGTTGCAAGATCTTTCATAGGAGGAGATAGTACTTCATTATTGGATCCTATTGAGAGTGTGTAGCAGCATTTATTGTTCATCATTTGAGTTTTCTTCACTTCAATGATGGCCTTGATGTAAAATTCAATGTTGATACTTGTACTATCAAGAAGAATGATGAGATACTTGCATTAGGATCTAGATTTGGAGGCATCTATAAACTAGATCCAAATGAATATGTGAATTCTTGTAATGTTGCTCTTGTGAACAAGCTCTCTATGGAGGAATTATGGCACAGGAGGTTGGGACATCCCAACTACAAATCCATGCTCTCTATGATCAAAGAAGCCAAAGCTATTGGCTAGCCAAAGTCATTCTCCAAGAAGATCAAGCCTTGTGAGGGTTGTTGTATTGCTAAATCTCACAAAAGCCATTTACAAGATCTTCTATCAAAATCAAGCATCCTTTGGAGTTAATCCACTCGGATGTGCATTTCTCATCAACTATAAGCAAGAAAGGAGCCACTTGTTTTGTTACTTTCATTGATGATATCACAAGATTCACTTGGATATATCTTCTTGCTTCTAAATCTATGGTGTTTTATCATTTCCTTATTTTCAAAGCTTATGTAGAGAAGCAATTTTCATTCAAGACTAAAGCTCTTAGATGTGATGGAGGTGGTGAATATATCTCCAATAAATTTCATGATTTTTGTGAGCTTGAAGGCATTAAAAGAGAGTTCTCTTGTGCCTATTCTCCATCTCAAAATGGAGTGGCCGAGAGAAAGAATAGATCTCTATGTGAATGTGCAAAATCTATGAGAATTGAGGCATCTTTGCCCAAAGTTTTTTGGGGAGAAGCCATTAATTGTGAAAATTATCTTTGCAATAGGCTCCCACATATGAAATCTTATATTTGAAGAAGCCTAAGGTTGATCACCTTAGAGTTTTTGGATGCATATGCTTTGCCCATATTCCCTTGGAAACAAGGAAGAAGGAAGATCCTAGTGCATGCAAAGGGATCATGGTTGGATACTCATTCACCGGATAGAGTCTTTGTACTCTCTACTTCTCAAGTTATTGAAAGTAGAAATGTTGTCTTTTATGAAGATCAACATTCATCTTTTGAAGAGGCCGAGATCAAAAAGTCTGTGGATGCATCACCTATTATTGATTTTGAAGACAATTATGATGTGATGGGGTCGAGAATTGAAGAAGAATCTCCTCGGATTTTCTCACCAAGATGAGAGATAGATCCGAGCCTAAGAGGCTCTCATATGTTGACAAAGGCAAACAAGTGGATCTTGATTCCACTAATTTTTTTTTTATGTCTCTCATGTTGATTTCACACGTGTGGACAAACCTCAAATTCTATTGGACCACTCATGGTTCCACCTCTAAATCCTATTGGACCTCTTAAACTTCATCAAACAAAAGCATCACACTTGTCTACACTCTAATTGGCACAAGTTTGGCCTCCTACTCTATTTTGGATCAATAGTGGCATTACAAGTGGAAATGGATAATTTGCCATCTATGCCAAATTTGACCCTATCAACATCCTACACCTAAATGCTTGACTATGAGATTCTATGAGACCCCTATATCAAACATTTTTTATTTACTTTACGATTCTCCACATGTGGGAACATCCTCCACACATGTGAGATTTACTTACAAACTTCTATCATAAAAAATACCAAACTAGATTTTTTGCCAATTTCTCACACTCCTCAAAAAATAGCCTGGAAAGGTACTAGATCACTTGAGAAGTTTGTAGATCTTTTTGAGTGGATCCTTTGGTATGCATAAGAGTGAAGATCAGCCAAGGGATCCATAATAGCAGCACCCTCACCATATCCATGATGATTATCAAGATTATGCTTTCTAGCTTGACTAGGCCACATACAATGAACTATATCCATGATGAATCTAATCTTGATATCAAAGAATATCTTGATCTTTTTTAGGCTAGTCACTCTCTCAAGGATTTAAGTGTCCACTTTGGATGCTTCACTTAATCTCAAGAGGAGTTTACAATTTTCCTCAAAACATGTGAAAACATGAATTTCAAAAAAGTGAATACCAAGCTCAATCTTCTTCTTACTAGAACCAAGAGCATACTTTTGACAATACAATATCTTGCTTTCAAAAATATTGGAAACACATCTAAGTCAATAATGACAAGAAACATGTCCATACCATAAGCATCATACAAAACTAGTATAGCTTTTCTTGAACTTTGAGATCCAAAAAATTCAATGAAGCAAGATAGAATTTCAAGCAAAGGAAGAGAATCATATATGAATGTGTTGTAGTAGATACAACATGAAAGATGACCCTCTTTGCCATGTAAGGTGAGCCATAAAGACTCGGCCATGCATCTTGAAGATCTTCTTGAAATCATATGAAGAAGAAACTCTTCCTCACACATTGGCCCCAATGTGACATCTCTATTCACAATAACTTTTGAAATAGAGAGTGTAAAGACACTAAAGGCCTCCTTGATGGATGAGTATCCAATCATGATCCATGAGCTTGGATCATCCTTCCTTCTTGTTTCCAAGGGAATATGTGCAAAGCAAGCACTACCAAATTTACTAAGGTGATCAACCTTAGGCTTCATCTTGAATAAAACTTCATATGGTGCTATTCCTTCAAGAGCTCCAATACTCCTCATAAGCATTTGATCTTCAATGATAATTTCTTCTCAACATATGCTTTGAATAATAAGGAAATAATCATACACCATAATATTTGAAGAGAGAAGATATGTGCATCTTGTTGTGATCATCCTCCTTTGAAATATTGGACATATAAGATACATCAAAAGAGTTTGCACTCTCACTTGATCCAATTTGTAGATGCCGTTCAAATCTTGTTCTCAAAATTGTCAAAGGACCAGTGTTCTCAAACAACCATTATCAAGAAGAGTAGATGTGTTGAGTATCCTTATCATTCCAATAATAGCTTTTCTTATGTATGCCAATTGATTCTGTACCAAGCTTTGACATAGCTTGTGCAGTTTAGCTCCCTAAGGTCATTTTATAAGTAACCTCTGGTTTTTATACAAACACATTGGAAGGCTCTTACTAGAGTCATGAGATATCTTTGAGCTTACTATGGACTTTTTTCATTTGTTATGGAGCAGTCGACAATGACAAACTCAATTTACTTTCTGGTTACACAGATGCAAGTTGGGCAGGAGATGTAGACACTCGTAGATCCACTTATGGATTTACATTCTTCCTCAACAATGGTCCTATTTTCTAGAACAGTCGCAAGCAATCTTCTGTAGCTCTATCTTCTACAATATCATAGTATATCACAGCCTCACAAGCTACAAAGGATGCAATTTGGTTTTTCATGTATCAGTCTGAATCAATATGCTCTGACATTATTATTTTGAGATAATCAAAGTGCCATTGCCTTGTCAGCCAACCCTAGATTTCATTCTAGGAGTAAGCACATTGAAATTAAGTATCACTATGTCAGAAGCAAAGTTCTCGACAAAGAGGTCAGATTGTAGTATTGTCGAATGCAAGATATGACAGCATATATTTTTACCAAAGCATAAGCTTGGATGCACACAAGAAGTTTTGTGCAGAACTAAGTCTAAAGGTCAAGGCATTTATGGATTCAGATTAAGGGGGAGTGTAGGATTATTCTCCTACTAATAGACTAATCGACATTTTAATCTTCGTCCAATTTTATCCAGACCTGCAGATTCTTCGTGTTTTTACACAGTCTGCATAACTACTCGAAAACGGCTCACAATGTCAGCATTTTCAAGATTTTCGTGTTTTGAGATTTTCTCTCACTTCGGTTTTTTTGCAAAATGGCAGATACCTCAAATGATAAGGATAAATACCAATTACACCAGATTGGTAAACATGAAAAACCCATACGTATACCACGTATTTGTCTCCAGCTCTTGTTCCCTAATCTGATGATACACTTATCAATCAGGAGATCATTCCATTCATAGAATAAATTAATATCAAGAGTATGTCAATCGTGTGATTGCTTTATATCCCATGAATGTCTCTCATGTGTGATTTCATTTATAATAAAGTATATCATGCTTGGAATGTTTGAAGGCGTATCTAATTGCATTTTTCATAATAATTTTCTGTCCTTCTAGACCATTTAGAAATTTTGCAACCCATATATTGGT